>VZUI01026520.1:0-72176 GCA_013401135.1 Cettia cetti | reverse complement strand
CCTTCTTCTACAGTTCAATTAGAGGATTATCCTACTTTTATTTTACCCTTCAGCATCTTTAGAAACTTCCTTTCTTGTTGTAAGCAAAGTGCTAAGAGAGACCACAGAGGGTTCTCTCTCTCATGCTGAATCTTATTTATTCCCTTTGAATTACATTTCCTAATTGTCTTCTGCTGTAGGCAAGTCCTTTATTTCCATCATAATTCTGTGCATGAGAACAGATCAGCTGTTTTCTCTAAAGTGAAAAACTTTGTGCAGCAATGGGTCAAAGATGGTCCTCCTTTGCCAAGCACCATCTCTGTTCCTGCAACAACTTTTTGTTTCCAGTTAACCCCACAGAGGAGACCAGGCAACACTGGTTTTGCTGGAGGATGGAGAAATTGCTGTTTGCTTTTCAAAGCTGTTAATACTTAACTTTAAAACATGTATTTTTATCCTGTAGTATTTAACCTTCTGGCAAGACACTTATTTTTTTCTGAATATTATTAATCAATTTTTCAGTAGTTCTATTATTCCATCCTGAAATCTAAGAATAGTCTTAATTGTCCCCCAGAAAATACCCTGTGTGTAACACTGCGAGGGTTGCAACGCCTGTGCTCTTCCCTGTTAGCTCAGCACTATCACCAAAGAGGACAAGAGCAGTCCTTATACAGAAACTTGCAGACCATGCAGGGAAACCATAAGAAAAAACTTGAAATAAATTAAGGGCAAACCTGCATGGAAAGCTGTTACACATAATTTATCACCTTGTTTGCCTTTGTTATCCTTATGCAGAGAACAAGACTGGCAAGAACCAGCATGCCAAAAAAGCCAAATAATCAAGCCTTGTCTGGAACTTCTCTCAATGTGATGGGGACAGACTTGGAAGAGTAAGAGTGACAAAACTCGTGGGTAGAGATAAAGACAGTTCAGCAAGTAAAGCAAGAGCCAAGTACAGAAGCAAAGCAAGGAATTCATTCACCACTTCCCACAGACAGACAGGGGTTCAGCCATCCCCAGGACAGCAGGATGTCACACATAGTGGGGACAGGGGAAGACAAACCCCTGAATGTTCCCCCATTCTTTCTTCTTCCCTTGGCAGTTACTGTTGAGCACGGTGTCCTATGGTGTGGGACACCCTTGGGTCACTTGGGGTCAGCTGTCCCAGTGTGTGCCCTGCCAGCCTTTTGTGCCCCTCAGTGTCCCTGCTGGTGGGGTGGGCTGGAAGGCAGAAAAGGCCTTGACTCTGTGTCAACCCTGCTCAGCAATAACCAAAACATCCCTGTGTTGTCAGCACTCTTCCTCACAAATCCCGAGCATAGCCCCAAAGTAGTTACTGTGAAGAAAATTAACTCTATCCCAGCCAAAACCAGCACAGCACAGTGAGCCAGAAGATCTAGATTTTGTTGGATAACTGCTGCAATACCTCTGACAGGGAAACCTTTCCCTCTGGATGAGTTAACAACCTTTTTGCAGTCAAAAATCATTCTTGCATGTACCTCCTCACTTTCTGAGCTTGTCTTCAAGAGTTAACTCTGCCCTGCTCTCCAGTTTTGGGGATTTCTTGTTGTTGTTTTGGTTTGGGTTTTTAGGTTTTTTTCCCCCCCTGTTTATGACAGTTTATGCCAATCATTTAATGGGAATCTTCTATCTAATTTTTCAAGGAATTCTTTGTTAAACAAATTTGTGTGCAACACTATTTTTTTAATCCCTGCAACAATCTTTTCTCCATGCTTTAGTTCTTGTTATTACTGTTTATGTAAAACAATAAAATTCTTAGCTTTCAAGTTCTTCAACTTGCAAGAATAAAAAACAAGTGTCAGGGGGTTTATTTTGTTTCCTATTTTAATTTCCATTTTTACCTAGATTTCCTTTGACCAGAAATAATATTTTTGGGGGTTTTTTTACGTTTTTTTCCCTAATAGAGGGAACATATTAAACTTTCCTTTAGTTTCACTTTGGCTCAGGATCAATATTTCAACTACATTCATAACTTTGATATATAGCATTTGGCTGGCAGAGAGTATAAGAAGCAATATATTATTTTCCTCTAAAGAAGAATGGGAATCTGATCTGGAGATTACGCACTAAGCGGTGGTGAGGATTTATTTCAATTCCCCTAAGAACCTGCTAGTATATAATTTGTTGTATAGGATTTATTACTCTCCCAAGAGATTTCACTCAATGTGTAGGAACACTTCCCTGGTGTACCCAAGGTGTGGAAAGGTTTTCTTATTAATATGGTACAGAGTTACCCCACTACTCCCTTGGACATTTTCAGTCTTGGCTTTACTTGTCTCCATTAGCTTTTCCAAAGTAAGATCAATATGCTGTATCCCTCTGCTTTGATTACACTACCATATACAGATTTGTCTTTATTAAAAATGCAGCCAAAGTCATCAGTAGTACCTCTCATGATCACAAATCTTTAAACGTGGATTCTTTAAAGGATAAAGTCCCAATAGTAAATTCTTAAGACAAGTTTTATTTTCAAAAACTTTTTTTTCCATATCCCTAGCCACTATATAGTTCATTGTTAGCATTCTGTTAGCATTAAAATCTTCCTATCTGTATGGTATAATTATTGTATTTTTATAAAGTAATTATTTAAAAAGCACTTTGAATTTCTAACCCAACATATATCTATGTCCTTGGTTTCCTCCCAAATTTGCCCTAAACCAGGACAATCTAACATTAAGCCTTAGGGTAACTTTAGCTGTGCATATACTCAAGACATTCATAACCACATCCATTATCTATTGAAATCTACATAAAAACTCCCTATGAATTTGGTGAATATCAAATCAAGGAGATTTTTTCTTTTTTTTATAATGATGCTGAAGGAGTTTCTTGTGCATGGTCCTATCATTGGCTTAAACCCTTCAACAGACAGCTTATTCCATTTTCTGCAAACAGAGCACATGAAACACCAAGCTCTTTTCATTTTAAAGGAGAACCTTGAGATTTAAGTGAAGTTATAGGAGATAAAGTTAGGAAAAGTGTAATTCATGAGTGTTGTATGTATGCAACATCTATAGTAGATGTGTAAATCAGCTGAATGGTTACAAGAGAAGGTTTCTTCCAACTCTATTTTTTAATAATTATGATGATCATTGAAATGATTTAAAACTCAACACTTTATTATCAAGTTCAGTGTTTCAGTTCTGTTAAAATAGAGGAGCTACATCAGAGTTACAAAACTTGAATATGTCCTACTTTATATATTTAATATATATTTATGTATATACACAGACACACAGACAGACATATATATATATATATATATATATATATATATATATATATATATATGTCAGACTAGTCAGTCACAGATTTGTCTTAGCAAGCTGGAAGAGCTTCCAAAGACAGTAATTTCTCAATTCCCTAGAAAGCCTGTTCCAGTAATACTGTACCCTGATAATGATTCCTTTCTCCTGATTTTCACACTGATCATCTGAAATCACATTTTGTGGCCATTTTCAGAATTGTCGTAGGACTGAAATGAATATTTAAATATATGTATTTTAAAAATTATTAAAAACTCCTTGAAAGCCAAAGTGAAGACTATGCATGCAGAAAGCATGACCAAAGATGTCCAAGGACAAATGCTCACCTTTGAGAATGCTTCCTTCTCCAGCCCTCTTTTTGTTGTCCATGTACATGTTCTAATGATGTGCCTTGAAGTCACTCCTCATCTGATTTTTTTTTTGAAAACAAAATCTTATTTTTCCTGCTTCAGTGTGTTTCCTACAGGTATTTTTATGGTGAGCACTGGCTTCATATGAGTGATGGAGTTGATTGAAACAGCAAACATAAGAAATTTCAAGTGTTGAAATATTTAACCTAAATACAGCCTGAGTTAGTCCATTCTTCAGCAAAGATTGAGAACCAGAGGAGCTTGTTTTTGACTAGTAATGCCAGAATGAACAAATCCCATGGCAGAGAATGATTTTGGAAAGGGAATACGGTCATCACAAAAAATTCAAGAAGAGATTCAAAAAATTAGTAAAATTATCATTACATGATTGGAGCTTATCTTGGTGTCTTGAGCAGAAAGCTGATATAGAAAGGTCTCTGAAGGAAAACACCCCTATTAATTGCAAAGAATTTTCATACAAGAATACTTATATTGTTCAATTGTGTCAGGGCAAAAGGAAAGCCTGCATAATTTTTCCACAAAAATATTTACCTCGGTGTAATTGCAATGGCAACTGTTAATGAAATAAAACTATTCATCCCTGCCATCATAGCCCAGATTAAATGGCCCTAAAATCACTGAAACAGCATTTCTGTGATTAGGTTGATGGGTATTTACTGTCCTTAATGAAACATTATATAGTCATTTGTGCAAAGCATGTGCATATTGTGTACTGAAATTGTCACATAGCCAAGTTAAAATTATCTGGGATACAGATAGGATCTCAGAGCAGCATGCCATGCTATGAAAGAAATTAAAAAAAAAAACAAACAAACCTAAAACAAAACAACTAAAAACCAAAACCCTACAAAAAAGTAATAATTTTTAATTTTTGTCATTTTTATCTATAAACTTGTATAAAATGTTTTAAAGCTTTAAATGTTTTAATTTTTTTTTTACTTATTAGCAAACTTACTTAATGTTATTATTATGTTGCCTTTTATGTAAAGTATTACACTGAAAAGAAAGGAAAAACCACCATGATTTTCTATATTCAGAGGTAGCAGAACTGACTATTTGTGTTGATTTATACCTGGGACCCTTGGTTTTTCTTTTTTCCCAGAGAGTGCACTTTTAATTTTCTAGTTGCTATAAGGTTATTACAAGTTTTATAATTTCTTTGTGATGTGACTAAGGCCACTTTTTCTGTACCATAAGGAGAGCTCCTCTTTTTTTTTTTTTTTTTTTTTTTTTTTTTTTTTTTTTTTTTTTTTTTTTTTTTCTGAATGCATAGTTGTGACATTTTCGATACAGTGACTGAACTGTGCCCTGTGGATGTCAAAACACACAGATTTGGGGAAGCTGGAGAGTTATTTGTTACATTTTTCTTTTAATTTTAATTAAAGGGCAGAATGTTGAGACTATTCATCTGCTATCCCCATAACCTGGATTTTCTAATTTCTCTTCAGTTGCAGTGCAGTAACTGTTTTCTTTAGTTCTCTCCTGACCCTGCCATCAGTTGCTTAAATTCAAAATTAGGACTCAGATTCAGGTAAAGATCCCTAAACACGTGTCAAACTTTGAACTACGTGTCTAAGCTGTTATAGCCAAAGGAGAGACTGCTGTAGGGGAGACTGAATAATGTGCCAGCTCACCCTGGAGTAAGTACCTGATTAATTAATCCAGGGGAATCCCTCCCCAGCTGTCTGCATCTCCCACTGGCCTAAGTCTGGTATATGTTTTCTTGTGTCCAAATTAAGTAGCTTGGACATTACCATTTGACTCTTGATTTTATCTCTTGAGCTCAAGCAATGGGGATTTGTATATTCAGTGCAGGAAGGTCTTATTTCTGTGTTTGGTAACAGCCAATGTGAGATCATTCTGCCTGCAGCTGAAGAGAGAAGAGCCAGCTGGCAGCCAACATCTCTCCTTTTGATTTCTGTACAAATTGCCCAGTGTAGCCAGGCCACTGCTATTTAGGCTTTGAAATCCTAACTCAGATCCCAACATTCTGAGGTCTTTTCTGTGTGTGGGTGGTCGATGTTTTGTCACTGCCTTCCCTTCCTGGAATAAAATGCTCTCCCTGAAAGCTTTTCATGTATTACAGATGAATAACATTTGTCTGAAAAGATTCTGGTCATGCGTCCATTTAGTTAGTTTTCCCAGATATTCTAAGAATTAGGCATATCATAGTCTGTTAAATGAGAATAGGAATTACCAGGAAAAACCTTCTGAAATATTTTCTTCAAATCAAACCCAACATGTGTATATAATGTATAGTGAAATATTCCATATTCCTTGATTCAAGGAAATCTGTCAGCAAATTTTTAAATCCATATGAACTAATTGAAAATATATAACAGTAAAATTCTGAAATAAGTCCTTAGCTACTGTAAATCTTTTTTTGATATTGAGTTCAGCAGTCTACTCTTATGGCTGTTGAGGTCTAGCTGGGAGGTAAGACCAAAGCAGTGATCTAAGGTTACTTCTTGTTTATTGTCAGAGCACTTTACAGCCCAAAGAACTTGCTTATGAGTTGCAGAGTTTGCAATAAGCTAATTCCCAAATTGACTACAGGTTAACAAAAGCAACACTGCTTCAAGAAAAGCACAATAGTCAGCACCTTGTCCCTGAAGTTATTTTACAAGCACCTAAAAAACCACACAAAAACTACTTAAGTGTGATGAGCTGCCTGAGATTTCACAAAAAATCCTAAATAAAACTTTGCCAGACCCTTATATTTCTTAGCATATCAGTGAAAATTAAACCCACTGCTCCTCTAGACTGAGTGCTTCAGTGCAGTACTTTAAGGCTTGAACTGCTTGTTTAATGGGCTGTGAGATCTTTCCCATTTTCTATTCATAGAAAAAAAATTATTTGTGTTAATTTTTTTTTTTAAAAACAATAATTCTAATTTAGTTAAATCTCTCTCAATACTGAAAATTAGGAGTTTTTTGGTACAATCATCTGTCTTTTAGAATATGCAGAGGTGAAACGTCAATATTTCAGTAGAAGATATGCCCAGGAATAAAGGGGTTTCCTCTCATTAGGAAATAAACCCCTGGCATCATTGCTTGTCTTGTGGGTTTAATAAAAGGCAAATAGAATTTCTCGGAACCAAAATGTAGCAGCTGTGAAAGCCAGGACAACTTCCTGCTGATTTTGAAGAAAAGCTCCAAGAGAGGGAAAGTGAAAATCAAGGAAAAAGTTCACAAGGAGCCATCAAGACTCCCCAGCAAACCCATATGGGGGTTTTTAAACCCAGTGTTGCAGAATGTACACCATAAAGTCAGATGGCAGAAAGAAATACATGGTGAAGCTGCTCCAAGCAGTTCTTTTCCTGTTGGCCATTGTGTCTGAGAAGACTCAGAAGGTGTCTCAGTGGCTGTCAGCGTTTGTCCTGCCCATGGGTAAATTTCTGTTCTAGTATAAGGCAATATGGAGCACAAGCCCAGATTAAATCCATGAGTGGCTTACTATAGTTTTCAGTTTTATACTCTCCCAACATATTTCATGGTTGCTGAATTTTCTTGTCTTTCCTGAAACAGTCTCAGCTTCCTTCATGAACACAACCTGGTTCCAAAAACATCTATTCATCACTTTGCCCTTTGTCACTTTTCTCAGCATGGCTTCTATACAGCTTGACTAACACCATGGCCCTGTTCCCATGATCCCAGTCTGCCTTTTCCTGCCATGCTGTCTCAGCTGTGGGCATTTTTACTTGGGCAGGTGTTCTGCACAAATAATGAAAGATAAAGGTGCTAAGTAGGCCTAACATTGGTTTATCATGTTCTGGTGGGATGAGCATATGGGTTTAAAGATTGCTTTTGTTCCTACCAGTAAAAAGCCACGTAGGAAAAGAGTCTTTCCATCCCTGGATCATACAGCAGAAAAGAGACGAGCTCTTTGCAGTAAATTCCAGGAAACCTGCAACATGTGTGGTTAATTTTTTTTTAACACTGTACACATCATATGCACTTTGTTCTCTGCTTAAATTCTTGTCATTTTCTATTCCCTTTCTCCCATTTCTTTGGAAATGATTAAGAAAAAAAATTCTTGAAAATTTAATGTTTAAAATCTTTTGTCCAAAATACAAATTTCTCTTATTAAAACCTGAACTAGTTCCCCTATTCTCTGGAGAGAATATAAAAAGCCCCAGAGATGCTACAGTAAAGGCTGAGTCAGTGATTCTGATCAAGTAGCAAGAATGTGTTCTTTTTAAAACTTGTTTTAAGATGTGATTTTTTTTTTTTTTGGGGGGGGGGGGGGGGGGGGGGGGGGGGGGGAATTAATGATTCAGGAGCTGAGAATTCCAGGCAAGCCTTAACCTCTGTCAAACTGGGAATCAGATTCCAGGTGTGATTTACAGAGACCGAAGATCGTAACCTGAAGTATTCAATGTCTAGAGGGTTGCTGTCCAAGACCAGGATCCCCAGTGGCTCAGAGCACATTCTGCAATCCTGTGGAGTCAGCAGATCTGCCAAGCAGTGTGGGACACTTTTTCACATGATAATGGATGAAGGGGTGTCTGCAGGGCCTGGCCTGGTGACAGACAGGAAGAGCAGTGATTCACTCTGCCCAGGGCACCAGGGGGGTATTTTAACAGGGCCACTCTTACAATCAGAGTCTGGGCTCATTTAAACACCTCTGCTTTGAGACATCCATGTTCACGTTTACAGCAATGATATCTCTCCCAGAGCTTCATGGAAATGTCTTTTCCTGTCCTGCCTGGTAACTGCCACCAGTGCAGAAGTGACACTCCAGTGGCACACCAGTGACACACCAGTGGCATGCTGGTTTCCATCAGGGATAACTTCTGGCCAGGGGTAAGGGCACAGCAGGGATGTCTTTCTGCAGACACTGGAGGAAGCTGAAGAAGGTTAGCATCAATACAGAAGGCTGGAAACAATTCTTCCTGGAAAAGAATTTTAAATCAGATTAAACCTTTATTGTGACATTTTCTGAGACATTAAGAAAAGAAAAGAAAAAAAAATCAGAAAAAGAAGTAAATGCACTTTAAAAATTTACTCTGGTGCTATAATACATGCAAACGAACCAAATCCTCTCGACATCTGACATATTTGCATATTGTGCATCAACAGGCTTTGAACTAGCATTGAGGTAAGCAGAATAGATTCACAAGCTTCACATTACATTAAAATATTAGATCATGGCTCTGTGTATAAATATCCCACGTCATTTAGAGCCTATTTACTGGGGAGTTGTTGGATGCTCTCTCTCCCTTTAGCTTTTCATTCAGTAAAACCCCAAATTTTGAAGCAGATAAGGGCCTCAAATACTCTATGAATTTTAACAACATAAACCTTAGTAAAAAAAACTCCACAATACTTAGAGGTAATTACATAACATCACAGATGGCAGAATGGATCTGTAAAGAAGTTATTTGCTCAAAGGCACTTATCAATTTCATAATACAGTGCACAAGTGTTCATTCTTTATTTGAACTGAAGAACACTGCCAATTTATTGTGTAACCATGTTCTGTCAATGTCCTATATAATTATATGGTTTTGTTTAGTATTATGGACTTCTCCATTACTTGCCTTTCCCATTATCCTCATGTTGTCTGCCAGTGGCAGAGGCAGATCCAACACTAAGGCTGAAGACCATATTTATCTCCCAGTTCACAGGTTTTTGTTTCTTGATGATATTTTTTTTCCCAAATTTAATTTTTTTTATTTAACATACAGTATTATTTGCCACAGAGTTAAGCAGCCAGGGTTTCAGACTGAGAAGAAATGGAAGCGAGAAGAAAGAGTGTTTAATTCCTTTTTCTACCCTGGGAGAGTAGAGCAATTTAAAGTGCTCTCATACCATCATAATGTTAATTTCCCCCCCAGTGCTTTCTGGCATCTGGCTCTATTCCCCCATGCAAAGGAGCTTTACAGAATAATTTGTCTCATTAGAATTTTTGTTCCTGAAATGTGAAAGGAAAATAAATGTACATAGTATCTGGCACAATATATAGATGCATATAAATATAACGATAAATCGATGTAAATTTATTTCATAGAGGCAAGTATATCTAAATAGTATTCATTCCCAAATTTAACCAGAAAGTAAGAAATTTGATCTGCAGTTATCTTTAGGACCTCAATTCAGCCTTCTTGTGTATAACAGTTACAATGTAGTCCTGTAGGAAATTGGAAAAATGGTAACAGGATTTCTTGAAAAATGTGATGCTTTTTGGGTTGGAGGATGAAGGACATCTTATAGGTTGGCTATTACTGCCTTTTTACTTGCTCAAATAAAGTTCACGGAGAAAACACTTCTTAAATGAAGAGTGGAACTGTTGAAGCTGCTTTAGGTAGAAATTACACCCAAAAACCCCCAACAAAAAAGCCAATCTTTTCTAAATTTTTTCTTTTGGTACAGCAGTAGCAGAAAATTATTAAAAAAATGCAAAGTACTTTACTACAGCAGGAAAATATGTAATCCTGCATGCTCTTCAACTGTATTGGATCTACATGATCTGCTTTGGTCTGCCAGTACGTGAAGTGCTGCAGGTACTGCCCAATGTGACTGCAGGATCTGCAAGAGATGCCAGTTTTCTGTGTGCTTCCATATGAAACATTAAAGGCCTGCTGAGAAGGATTGTCTTGTTTATGCTGGGTTTTTTATACACAGTCTATTCCACTGTAAAAGTTCCCCCTTGATTTAAAACCCTCTGCACTTAAATTATAGTTATTCTATGAATAACAGCCTTCTGATAGAGCACTTAGCAAAGTGTGTCTATGTGTGCACATTTTTGAAAGGCAACCTCCTTTGTATCTCCTTGCACCCTGCAGGTACCATCTAAAAAAAAAAGTTAAAGAAATGATGAAAAACAGGAAGGGAAAAAGGCAATATTCCCTTCCTACTTTTCAAACTGAGATTTTTTTTTATTATTTCTGACAAATTTGATTAAAGAAAAAAATAGTTCTAAATTATGTTACCTGTTATTTTTTGTAATTCTTGGAATTGCCTTATATCAAAAAGAGTATTAAAGATCCCTAGATGTGTTTGATATAATCAGAGCAGAGTTATTTAAAGGTCTCAGTGGACTGCTAGCCTATCTAGATAGAATTATGTTTTGCAATCCCTGAAGAACAAAAGTCCGTCAAGTACTTAAAAAGCTAGAGATGAAGGACTATACTTCAGCTAGGGCAAGTGTGAGCTAAAAATGGCTAATCGTAGGCATTTGGGAAATGTGTCAATCCTGACTGCTCAAAAATAGAAATAATTATGTAAATCTTGGCTCCAAACCAGAGAATGGGTGAGTTAGAAAGGTTGTTAAGTATGGTCTCATACTTCAGTAAATTAATTCAATCTCCTGTCAGAGATTAGAGATCCCTTATGAAGGTGCTAAAAAGATAAATTGCTGAGTGGCAATTTGGGTCAGACCAACTTAGCTCGTTCAGAGCTGGGAAAGTGTGGGATAGAACTCTCTGCTCCAAATGTCTAAGCACCCAGGCAGGCAATTACAGCCTCTGAAGAGCATCAAGAGCAGCGAGGCGTGGTTACTTCCCAGACCTGCTCACAGTGAACAAAATGCTCACCCTTAAAACAGCTCATGTTGCACATGAAAAGAGACTGAGTAAATTGGAAAAGGAAGATGGAAGGATTGTGATACAGGTGTCCATTTTTTTCTGTCATAGTTTAAATTTATTTCATGGTTTATGGACAAAGGCTTACTTGAGGGACTTCCAGTTGTTCTCACCACAGAAAATCAGAACATTAAATCTGAGATCAGTAGGAAAGAAAAATAACACAATCTCTTTCTGCATTGCATGATTTGATAAACATTACTTCTTAGGAGCAAATACTGTTTTCACCACTGGGATCCAACTCCCACTCCCCCAAAGAAAGGTTGAGTGAAGAAAACATTTGTGGCATTTTATAAACATGACTTATAAACTGCACTCCACCCCTCAGGTGTCTGAAATAAAGCCTTATGTTCTTCAGGAACTTTCACTGGAATCATTCCAGTTTCTGAGTAACTAATAGAGCACTGTGTCCAGTCTTGCATTAAAAGTCATTTTCATCTATTGTGATGGTGGCCAAACACTGGAAGAGGTTGCCCAGAGAAACTGTAAATCTCCTTCCATGCAAACATTCTAGACTTGATTGGGACAGAGAAATGGTTAGATTAAATCTTCTTTGAGGAGTTGGTTACATTACATGACATCAAGAGGTCCTTTCTAATAAAAAAAAAATCTCTGTGCTTACATGGCATGCTAGAAATGCATTATTTTTAGATTTAAAATTGTGATGTGTATCCTGTGGATCACCTGTGTGATCTCAGGTTCAGTAGGCCATGCTGGCTACCAGGAGGAGCTACAGAGATGTACCAGGAAGTGACTGTCTCTACAGCAGACAGTTTTGACACTGCAAAAGGTGGATTTCAGTACTCATCACAGTTATACAAAACAGATGAAGATACAAACCCCTCAAAAGAAACCCCATGAAATAAACCAAGATTTAGGATTTTGAATCTGAAAGAGTAGGACAACAGCAATTTTTACATTACCTGCCTGGGCTGTGGCTACTGATAACCTGGAAGGACACAGGTCTGAGCAAGCTCCAGTGCTCAGGCCCTGGCAAAGCCCCCACATTTCACAATGTTTGCCAAGCAGCTGCAAAGAGGTTCTTTTCCCATGCAACAGGATGCATTTTGGAAGTGGAGCACTTAATCACAGGCTTGTCTTTCTCTTACTTCCAGACAAATAGCATTAATTTTCACAGGTCTAATAAGTCGTCATTATCTAGCTGGTGAGGACATATCACTCAGAGCTGCCTCAGCAAGAAGAGATGAAGTAGCAAACTCTCTCTCTATGCCATTAAGTGGAGTTGCTAGCAAAAGCCTGCTGTTCTGTGCAAGAATAACAAAGCAAAATAACACCTTGTAAAAATGTTTCATAGAACCACCTGCTAAAATGACAACCAGATTAAGTTTAACAGATATGGATATAAAACAGATATGGATGTAATTTTTTAAAATTTCAAAGGTTTAGTTGAAGCATAAGATTTAAAGATGATTATGCAAAGATCCATAATAAAACATAATAAAATTATGCAAGTACTCTAATGAATTAAGCTGTAAAAAAAATAATTTTTAGCAATTAGTTTCTTTCTGTAGTGCAAAAGTGATGCTTTCACACTGACAAGTAGGAAAATGGTTTAAAATAATAAATAAAAATTATGACACTTTCTTGATATACGAGTAGGAAAATACTATTAATATCTATTACTGTAAAAATATAAAAAATCTTTTGGAGTCTGGAGACAACATACAGCATCATCATATCACTCAAATATATTCCTTCCCCAAACCTGGAAATTCTCTCACATATTCTTTCTCTTTTCCCTTTTATTTTTAATACCCTCTTTGCTCTTATTTTGCTTGCCTCTCACAGGTTACATCTATCAGGCTTTTTAAGTACCAGCCCTAGACAAACTAAATTGGCCCTCCTGTTGATATAGATTAAAGGTAGAGCAGTATGAATTGCTTTGCCTTAATCCTACTATATGCAGAACCAGCTCAGAGCAGAGCAGTTTATGGTTTCAGACTGATCAGAAAACATAACCTGAAAATTGTTCCTGCATTGCTAAGCATCCTAGGACTCCTTATTGGGAACCATGAGAAAATAAAAGTTGTGTTCATTAAAACATTATTTTGTAAAAAATCATTAGGTTTATGATGTATCCACTGATTTATTAATATCCTACACTGGAAAAAAAGCAGCTGGAGAGTATTTGAAGAATGTGAAGGTTTGACTATTTTTTTTTTTCTGACATAAAAGGGAGTGCTCAGGAACAGTGAAGAAGGCTATTTTGGGATCAGGCAGGATGGAGGAGAGGCAAAATGGCTGCATAATATTGCCCATTCAATCTTTAGGTTTTTTCCATAATTTTGTTCATCTTCCTTTTTCAGTTTACTGGCTTCTGCTCTGCTGGCATTGTTTTGCAGGCAGATATTTAGTTGTAGTGCTTTGTGAGTAGGTGTTAAAAGAAAGTGTGGACCAGAGATTGGGTCAAGGAATTTGGAGGGCTGGAAGTGTGTGGAAAGACAGCATAGATAAGAAATAAAGGGTGCTACGGAGGTTGAAGGTAGGGTGAGTGGGTGGAGGAAATCAAAGTAACAGGAAAGAATCAGACATAAAAGTGGTAAGGGCTTGAAAAATAAAAACCACAAAACAATAGTCATATGGAAAAGGGGAAGTAATCTCAGTGAAGTGAGATGAATGATTTCTGCATAATGCACAATGGGAACTTCCTTTGAGTGATCTAGGCAGTCTCTGTGCCTGGATGGTGAGAGGAGATGCATTCCTTATACACAGTGTCTGATTTTTTTTGCATGGCATTTGTCCCAAGTTTGAGCCAGATGTCCAGAGAGTAAAGAAGCCAGGGCTATGACAAAGACATTCCTGTCTGTGTTCTGTACAAGAATGATATGGCATGGGATAGGGCTTCTCTGAGGGAAAGCCTTTGTGGCCCAATCTGCCTGCTCTCCTTTTTCTGTCATTAGGTATGATTCCTAAGAATTCAGCTGCTTGTAATTATATTTTTTAAAGCTGATTGCAATCCTGTTATCTTTAGTGTAATGAGAGAACATGAGCAGAATGGATGCTGTGACTTTTATGCCATGAGGAAACTCCTTTAATTTCAGCAAAGAATGGGTGAGTGTCAACATCCAGTCTCACACAGAGTGTACTTACATGTAGCTTGAGGCCTGACACCTGCTCTGGTGATTCAACAAGCTTACTTCCTAGCAAAATGTTTCATATTTTTAAATTTTTCTGATTTTTTTCTGTTCTTCTTCCCTTTTCCACTAAACACAAAAAAATCCTAGAAAAGTATTTGTTTGTTTGTTTGTTTGTTTGTTTGTTTGTTTGCTTGTTTGTTTGTTTGTTTGGTTGGTTGGTTTTTAATCCAAGATAATGTCTAATAGCTGTCCATAAGCAGTCTGCATTGGAGAGTTCAGCAGTTTCAAAACCTAGCTTATAATTGTATTGGAAGACCTGCCTTAAATCCTTTTACAAATCTATTCAATTTCAATTCCATATGCTTAGGAAGGTGTTTCATAAGTTCATTAGGTAAATAATAGCACATTAAGAAAAGTTAAATTTTATTTCATTGTAACGTCTTTGTTTTCTCTTTCTAACCAAAACTGGAGGAGTTTCTGTCTAGCCTTGTACAGAAACCTCTTCATATCACTTATTATTTTCCTTTTTCAGGTCTGGGAAATTTTAATGGTTATGGGCTATTTTCATGATAGGATGACTTCAGTTGAGCATGGAATTCCAAGTGAAGAGTTCATCATTCTTTTCTCTACTAGGAAAATAATAGATTTCTTACTATTTTGTATCCTGTTCCCATTATCTTTATTTCTCCCCTCTAAGTTTTTAAGTTCATCTGTAATTCTAAGTTCAGCTGTAATTCAGCAATAATGTCTTCAAATTATTTTATCCAGTGAGCATTACTGTGCATTTCTCAACAGAGATTTTTTCTGCCATTATGTTACCCATTCACCTTCCTATGTAGGATTCCTCTAAACATCTCAGTCTTTTCCAGCTTTTTGTGAAATTAAATATTTTATGTTGGGTATCTATTTTATGATCTTCCTTAGCCCTTTAATTAATAGCTAGCCAATAAATAATAACAAATAGCAAGCTTTTAATGTCTCAGTTCTTACTTTCCAAGCAGATTGGGATTTTCACCACTCTTTTAAATCATTATAAGAATATATATAACTTGTGTATGTGTATGTTTGCATGGGTTCACACGTAGAAGAGTCTCTGCCCAAAGTGACTCAAAACCCAGCAGGACATAAACAAGCTGCCCTAGCTGGTCCTGAGTGGAGCAGGAGGCCAGGCCAGGTGACCTCCAGAAGACCCTGGTGACATGAACTATTTGACAGAATAGAATCATAGACTTCTTTAGTTTGGAAAAGACTCTTAAGATCATCGAGTCCAGATGCAAACCACTCTGTGAATTTCACTGTTTGCCCAAATTACTTTCCCACACAAATTTCATATTTATTTTGACTAAAAGGAGAAAAATTGGTAAAAAAGTGGAGTTTGAAATCAAAACATTTTAATTAACAGCCAAGTTATTAGATTTTCAGTTAATGCTATTTTATCACCAATTTTAACTTTATCTTAACACTTTGGTTTGTCTCGAACTTCTCACAAAATCTCAAGACCTACATGAAAACTATATTATTTTCTGCAGAATTCTTTTTTTTCACTCCAAATTACAACTAAAGTAGCACTTGATAGTTTGTGACTTTCACAGAATTTCTTTTCCCTCCTTGCCTGCAGCTTCTTTCCCAGATCCTTTAAATCTGACAGGGACAACCAGTCTTAGTCCCACAGGGGAATTTTGCAAGTGTCTGCTGCTGGTTGAATTATTTAAAGAAATGGAAACAATTTTGCAAAGTTAAAAATAATTCTATATTCAGCTCACTTTCTAACACTTTATTCTAATATTTTACTCTCATATATGTTCATTCATCAGATTGACTTAAATTATTATTAAACAGATTAAAAGTTAATTATTCTAAGATTTTCTCAGAAAAAAACAATTTTGTGGGTCAACCCGGCAAAGCAACCCCACAAAGCCATTCATTCACCACCTTCCACAGTGATGGGGGACAATTTCCACCTTTGTGTAGAACAGCTCTGGATGGGAAACTGGTCCCTGGGCTGCTGTGAACAGACATGTTTGACTCTGTGGTGTGCAGAGCTAGGATGATCCTTAGAAGGACTCTGTGCCTGGCTGGAATTATGTTGGAAAATTGTCCTGGTGTGAGGATGGTGGTGTATGACCATGGCATCAGCCAAAGGCAGAGTAGGCCGAGGTGGTCTCCAACAACAAGGACCTGGAGTGAAGCAGGAGTGACAGGCAACACCTGCTGTGCAGACAGAAGGGACAGGGAATATTCATGTAATCTTAACAAAAACAACTCAGAGCATAAGTTATCCATAATTCATGTCCTTTTCTTGCTGCACTGAGGGATTCTGCTGCTGAGATGTTGCTGGGTACTTCTGGATGCTGCTGATACTTAAACATAAAATGTGGCAGGAATATGGCATAGCAGTATGGAGGGATGAAACCTGTCCAAAGCACTGCCTTGCCAGTAGGCCACCTTTTGTCCTATAATTTAGGATCCTATAATTATTTCACTTGAAGTGTGGAATCAAGTTTTTGTGAGTAAAGGTGTCACAATAATGCTCCACAGCAACAGTTTTGGATCTAATGAAACAAATAGGATGCTTCCTTCTGTTGTCATCCAAGCAGGAAAGGGAAGTAATTTTTAATCATCTTATGTGGAAAGAAGAAGAGGAAATGAAACAATGGAATCCAGTTCACAAATGCCCTATGAAAACCAACAGGCTGGAGTTCAAGACTCACTTACCTGGACTTAGTGTTTACAAGCTTCTTTCAAATCACTGATTGCTGAGAGCAGATGAAGTTAGGGAACCACTAATCAAAAAGATCACCTCTTTTATAATGATATAATGGTACAGAAGCAGTCACTGGGCTGTGTGATCTGAGGGCAATCTGTGACAGAGGACAATGTTTTGTGCTGGGGTCTTCAGCAATTCCAAGGAAAACAAGCTACATCCCCAGCGCACAATCAGGACAGGTGAGTAGGCAAAACTACCCACTAGCAGTGGGAATTGATTGTGACCATCTTTGGTTATTAATAGGATTAAAGCTGTACTAATTCTTTTGGTGAAAGGGAATAAAATGGGCTTGTTGTGATATTATCCAAACACTGGAAAAAAAGACCCAAATATGTTTTGCACATGCAGCAAAAAAAGACCAAAAGGAGTAAATGTCTTTTCCTTCACTAGCACAACTTAACAGGGATTCACATGCAGAAAAAACTGGTTCTTGACAGACCAAACCAGCCTCAAGATACTTTCCATGTTGTAACCTTTCATTTCCACCTTGTCTGACTGATCTGCTATGTGTCAAACTGAATGCCATTGCCTGGACATAGAACATTGTAAGCAATTATTTGGTAATAAAACCCTCCCTACCTAATTTTATGAATAATGGCAACACAGAGCAGTTACAAAACTGCACGATTTCACGCACTGCAGCTGCAGTTGCCTGTAAATTCTTGCTGTGGGTATCCTCTCCAGAGCTTCACACAATCCCTTCCCTCCTTGTGTTTTAGGGAGTTAACCTTGTGTTACTTATGAGAGAAATTAAAAGAAAAGAAAAATCCCACCCCTAATTAAATAGTGAGAGAATTTTATAAATAGTCATAGTTACAATTATGTTCATTGAGACATTCACTGAGCCTCTGCACTCACAGTAATTGTCTCACCTTAAACTGCACTGCAGTTACCACTAATGTACATGTTCCTAAAGCTCCACAGAGTGGGAGAGGGATTAGCCTAATTGGTGATAAGAGAAATTGTAGAAGGCTCTGTAGTTTGCATGTAAGTCTCAGAAGTATTAATGAACTGGTTGGTTAAAATTAGGTAGAATGTGGATCTTCATACAGGCTAAACTACTTTTGGGAATTCAGTGGTTCCTAATTGAAGCCAAAAGTCCCCCTTTTACATATTATTACCGTAATAATTCTCCTACGTACAAGAAACCAAAATGGAGTTCTTCAACAGTGTTCTATACTGCCAAAGGGTGTGTTTCCCATTTTTAAGTTGTTAATATCAGGAATTTGGGTTTCTTTGAATTGGTGATAGTGACAGCACATGAAAACACAGCTGATAAATATGTTGGGTCCTACTTCCAATCCTATTAATAAAATGTTTTGAAAATCATAAACTGGGACTTTGTGACCTATTGATTTACACCTGAAGATAAACTGTGCCTGGTTTTGCTTCTTGCTCTGCTTTTACAGCTTTTTGCAACTTTGTACACCTGACACCACAGCTCAGGAAACCCAGACTGGAGCAAGGTGGAGAGGAATGGATGGTGGATTGACTCAGCGGGGTTCAACCCCAAACTCAGCAGAAACCAAATAAATGATTATGAACTGTAGAGTCTAGGAATAAAACTTTTGCAAACAATTCACAGGACAAGGGATAAAACTGAAAAAGGTAAGACTTAGAGCAGACATAAGGAAGAATTTTTTTCCAAAGAAAGTGTTGAAACACTGGCCCAGATTGCCCAGAGAGGTGGTAAACGCCCCATCTCTGAAAGCACAGAGCCCTGATACACTTGGTCTGGTTGACTGCAGGAGGTGTTGGACTAGGTGATCTCTAAGGAGCTTTTCCAACCCAAACTATTCTGTGTTTCTGTGAAATTCTCCTTTAGAAGATATCTGAATCACGGGAGTCCGCAGTAGCTCAGTTAATTCTACTTCACAGAGGTGACTTAATACTAAAAATTTTTGTTGGTTTAAGTAATTATACTTTTTATATGAGAACATAAAACATCCTCAAAGCCTAACTTGGTATATTCATTAAATTCCCAAGCCTCTGTTTTTATTTTCCCCCAATAATATTCCCAAATTTCTCCTGGAAGAAAAGCAAAAAATCACAGATCTTGATGTTGCTCAACTTTCTGCATCTGAAGATATATAATTAAACTAAATATCTCTGTATTTTACCAAAAGATCCTGACCTGGTAGAAACACTTAGATCATATTTCCCAGATTAGTCATCTGGAAAACAGAAAATAAAATTGTGGTTATCTGTGATCTCTGTTCTAGTGGGGTGTGAGATGAAAGTCCAGGATTTGACTTCTTTTTGGAGGTGTTGGGGAAAGAGTTCAAATCATAGTCTGTCGGGGTATCATTTCATTACAAAATAAAAAGGCTCAGGAGGCAATCATTGCTTCCGAAAGACAAGACCAAATAGCACAGAGTCCTATACTGCTAAAAGGATGACTGTCCCTAGAGCAGACTGGAGTTATCAGTGCTGTGTGTCCCTTGGCTTTGCTCGCCCCCTACCTTGTATATTGGTCCTCAGATGTCAATATTGGTTTTGCAGGTTTTCAGTTCAAAGCATCTGAAACAACGGGAAACTTATGCAACAATGCAGAATGGTGTTTTCATAACATGGTGCTGAAGGGGTTGTAAGCTCTAGGATACAGCAGAGTGATGCTGCAGGTGTTTGAGGTTGTCACACTGTTAAAACAGCACAGGGAAATGGTGTAAAACAGAGAAAGCCAAGCTGGTTGTGCCATTTATACAGACTTTTGCTTGAAGACACACCATGGGCAAGGGTGAAGGTGTGCTTTTCAGCTCTGGGAGTTCTAACTCAGACAAATGATTGATTGTTCAGGAAGTAATTCCCTGGATAAGAACAATTACAGAAATTCTTCAGAGAGCAATTTTGGGTCAGCTTGGTCCTTTGTCCTTGGTTGTTCATTTCAAAAGTTACCGTCTCCATCCAGACACTAATAAGGAAATCAGCTGCAAAAGTTCAAGGGAATGATAGTGAATAACAAAACAGCAATTAGAAATTTCCTTTCTGGAAGGGAAAATAAAAATAATTAAATGTTTTTTAAAGATATAATTTAAAAATTTTATTTTGGATAGTCTAAATTTTAAAGTAATTTTACAAAACACTTCCACTTGTCAAGGTTCTTTTGTCACCTTTGTCAGGGAGGTGGTCTGACAGCATTCATTACCTTGAGGAAAGAGTTCAGGGTCTGCCTCTCGAGCTCCCTTAGGATCCCAGAACGTTCCTGACAGAGAACCAAACAAATTCTGCAATTCTTAACTTCTTACTGTGTTGTACAGCTATTGAATAAGGCTGGCTATTCATAAAGGAAATTGCAGACTCTGGACAAACTCCCAGTGCAATCCCTTTCATTTAAACAAAATTGAAAAATATCAGTAATGAGGTGCCAAATTAAGGCAGCAAGTGCTCATATACATTCCAGGCAGCTGATTATCTCTCATCAAGGTGCCTAAGTAATACAGTCCTCATAATGAACTAATGGATTTGCAGGTCCAGTTAACACAAAAGTTCAACCTCAGACAAGTTAAAGTTAATCAAGTACAAAAAGGATTAAATTAGTACATTTAAATTCAACTGACAGAGGCATTAGAGCTGTGCTGCATTCCCTTATTTTCTGCTTTGGTGTTAAGTGTTGGGAAGAGAATGGCAGTTGAAGTATCCCACTCTTTGGGGACTTCATGCTTCAGTTCTTTACCACCCATGCATATGGAGTCGCTAATGACAGAGCAGCTACCCATCAGGGAATGCAATTCCACGTAGACATTTTCACCAAAATGGATTATTTCAGCCTCGTTGGTCACAGATTCTGTAGTTTTCCAGTGATTCATCTTACTATTAATAATGTCAGAGAATTTTAGGGCCTTGAATTAAATAATGATAAATAGGAGCCACTGAGCGAGCTCAGCAGAGGCAGTGCTGTTTATTTCAGTGTGAAGCTCTGTCAGGCCTGATAAATCGGATCCCTGAAATAGTTTATAAAGTACTGAATTGATGTGGCGGTTGGTGAGGGAGAGAATTAATGTTACGAAATAGGCCTGCAACCTAGATTTGATGAAAGCTGAGGAAAGCCTTTTATATAAATTCTGTGTCTGTGTAGGAAATGGTTGCAGTGAGAGGTGAAAGAGCTGCACAGGGAAATAATGTGCTTCTGTAATCTCAGTGGGTACAGGTCAGGGAAGAAGGCACTCTGCGGATGCCGGCGGTGCCGGAGCACTGCGGCGCTACACCAGAGCTGTGCCAAGAGGAGGGGTGGTCACAGGCTGCTCATTTATAATACCAAACACCTAGGACACGTGCACAAAAGAAAAATGAAAGGCTTTTTAAAAACGCAGAAGAGGCTTTTGAGTTCCACATGGCTGGCTGTGCCAGGCTGCTGGGAAGGAAGGGATTCTTGATGTTGCCTCAGTAGTGCAGTTGCTATTTCTAATCTCTGGATGAATTAATGGTTTCGTCTTCAGATCTCTGGATGAATTAATGGTTTCGTCTTCAGATCACTTCATAAAAATCCACTGGAAAATGCATGTTAAAGTCATCTTCCATGCGGTTCATAATTATATGTGGGTGCTTTTCAGTTGCAGCAGATAGGATTGCTAGGAATGGAAGCCAGTAGCAGAGGTGGCTGATTTGTGTGTGCTGGGACACTCAGCTTTCAGGAAAAACAGGTTACCTACAGAAATGGGAACTTTTCAAGGCTGCTTACTGATGGAATTGTGCACATAATTGCTGATAAAGTTAGTGAGACCTGGTGAAACCAGATGTTGCCAGTGTTCAGTAATGTTGTTGCAATATTTCTGGACCATCACACCAAGCTGAGGGGAAAGATGACAACAGTGTTTATCCAGCTGTTTCAGTTGTGACAACACACCAGTGATGAACACCTTACTTACATGTTTTACTTATTGCTAGGGATTTACATTTTATACTGTTATTTAAGTCTCTAAATAGGAAGTTTTTTTCTGAGATCGTGATGCATGGTGAATCATAGAATCACAGAATATTCTGAATTGGAAAGGATGCATCAAGATCACTGAGTCCAAATTCTGGCCTTGTGCAGGACACATCTTAGAGCATTGTCCAAAGGCTTCTTGAACTCTGTCAGGCTGCTAATGTGACCATTTCCTTGGGCAGCCGTTCCAGTGTCCAACCACCCTCTGGGTGAAGAACCTGTTTCTGATATCCAACCTAACCCTGACTCAGCTTTGTGCAGGATTTCCTCAAATCCTGTCACTGGTTATGAGAATGAAGATATTGGTACCTGCCCCAGCTCTTCCCCTTAGAGGAAGCCATAAATGCAGTGAGGTCTCCCCTCAGTCCCCTCTTTTCCAGGCTGAACCAGACCAAATGACCTCAGCCACTCCTCACACAGCTTCTCCTCAAGGCTCTTCACCATCTTTGTGGCCTCTTTTGGACTCCTTAAAGATGTCTTTTTCTATAATGAGGCACCCAAAACTTCCCCCAGCACTCGAGGTGAGGGTGCCCCAGCCCAGAGCAAAGCAGGACAATCCTCTCCTTTGCCTGGCTGGATCTGATGCCCCAAGAACAGGGTTGGCCTTTCAGGCTGCCAGGGCACTGTTGATTTGTATTTAACTTTCCATTGGCCAGGGCTCCAGGTCCCTTTCTGCAGGGCTGCTCTCCAACCTCTCATTCCCCAGTCTATACTCACAGCCAGGTTTGCCTCATCCCAGGTGCAGAGGAATTCTGAGGAGTTCTTGATGATTTTTCACTTATTCAGTCTGTCTGCTGTGCTACTTTTTCATTTCATATTTGCTCATGGGGACACCCTAAAGGGACAAAAGGAGGAAGGGATTTTTTTGATGTCATTCCCTTTCCTGACATTGTGTCATGATAGTAAGGGCCAAAGCAATTATTATTCATGTGGGTCATAGACTTCAAATCATGTGCTAGCCACAGGATGAGGCTGTTGGATTGTGGATGATAGTTTTAACAATTCTGTAACTGATTCTTCCACAAGATAGTAAAGGCAGAGAAATCTGGTAGATGTTTATCACCCCCAAAAGGCGTGTTCTAGGTCTCATTGTTAGTTCTTTCTTTTTTTTTTTTTTTTTTTCTTTTTTTTTTCTTTTTTTTTTTTCTTTTTTTTTTTTTCTTTTTTTCCATTAAACGGGTCATTGTTATTACAGGTATTCACCATCCACATTTTACAGAGCTACAGCATGGCCAAGACCTGAAAACAAGAGCCATAGCTACTCTTATACAGCTCAGTCAGTAGAAAATCTGATCAATCTAACAGGGGAATCAATGGGTTAAGATCTAAAGGGTAATACTTTCATGCAGTTGAAACATATAATACCAGAACCATATAAATGGTTAGATAATATTCAGCATTTAGACTGAGTTTTGGGAAGAGCTTTGGGAAGGTGTTCCCTTTTTTTCCCATCAGGTTTATCTCATCTCTACTAACAACCATAAAATTACTCTGTAAATTGCATAAGTGCATGCAATATCAAAACAATGAGAACACCATCATGATGGAAAAATAAATATACCTTTCCCTTAAATGTATTATTTTCAGTAATATGCCTGGAAATGACTGGTACCTGTTTTCTATCTCCCTAATCATTGGTCCTTCCTTGATCTCTGAAAAGTACAGATTTGATTGCAAGTGCCTTATTCAAAGACAAAAAATATAATAGCTTCAATTAAACAATATTTTGATTACCTTAATATGGACAATTTAATCTCTTAATCTTCAGTATCACAAGATAAGGAGAAGATTGTAAACTATAAAATAAAAACAAGGGGAGACTTTTCAGAAAGTTCCTCTTAAGTACTGGTACAAAAATATGTATTTAGAAATGACAGAATAATACAATTTTGCTCCGACTTAATATTTTTTGTTCCCTTCTAATTTTGTTTGAAATAAGAAAGAATTTTTGAATATTAAATAGTTTGAAGGAGTTGAGAAAAATGTCCTGGAAACAGTGAAAATGCTCCCAGACACTCAGCTCACCTTACTTGCTATATCTGCAGTACAGATACCAACACCTGAGCTAATTGCTGTGGTCTGCCTTTATAGTCAACAGAGAGAAACAAACACTTTTACTGCCCTCTGTCAGCATGAAAAGGATTTATTGTTTTAAGTACATTTCTAATCCCTTCCTTGATCCCACCCCAATATATAGCAGTGCATTCCAGCAACTGGAAACTGATGTTTGCTCATGGATGGGAATGACAGACAGTCCTTAGTTCTGATAGTCCTGCCATAGTCCTTAGTTCCCTGTCCTATTTTAAATACAAAGTGTTTTACTCCATTCTCCCAAAACTTGTTTTAGTGAGTTATTGATAGAAAAGTCCAGTTCTGTTTGAGTGATTAATGTTTTCTGGTGTTTTGCTTTTTTTGTATATTCGATTTTAATCTGTTTCAGTCTTTGTGTTACATAATGGTTCCATGTTACCATCCTCCTATTTCCCTGCCTCCACCTGATTTAATTTGTAGTAAATCTGTAGAACACAGCCCAGCCTGGGTCCACCTGTGGATTAGTCTTAGAAAGATGTGTTATGAGATGCAGTTCCTTTAGAGAGAGGTGTTGGTGGAGGCAAAGCAAGTTATAAAACCAGTTGGGAAGTGATTCAGGATAACAACAGCAGTGGAAGCTCTTCTCAAGGAAAAGAGACACAGGTAGCAGAGAACCCTCTTTGAGAGGCTGGGATAGCTGGAGGAGAAATTAGGATGAAAATCTGTATAAAAACATTTCAGAGAGAAATATCTTTTATGGAATCTGCTTGGAAAGTATCCAGAAGGGAAAGAGGATGTGAATGTCTTGATTTTGAGACTGACAAGTCTATCATACAGTGAATGATATCCTAACAAAAGGCTCTAAACCAGGCTCCAGATGTCACAGACAAGTCTTTCTGTAGGGGGAAAGCTTAGAGATACTCTCCCATTCAAGCATGTTTAATAGTTTTTTTAGTAATAACAATGAACATTAGCAATGAATGTGGGAAGTTCTGTGACTGCTGATGAAGTATCAACTTCAAAATTGCTTGTGATGCATTAGGACTGGTAAATTAAGCTAAAGGAAAGTTAAAAAAATGAACATATTTTTTGTAATTTTAAAATGAATATTGTATGTAAACTGATAAAATTAAACTATCTGAAATTCATCCAATGTGAATTTTAAATACACTTTCTGTGCCCTTTACTTATTTTTCTGCTGGAAAACTAAACCTGATAGTTGTGCTTCAGGACACTGCAAATTTTTTACAGATCTGCCCTTCAGGATGAGGACCTAAATTTCTATTTTTGTCAAAGCAACATTTTTATCAGTAAAATTGGTATTTTTGGGGCCAAGCCATCAATTTGTACAATTATGCATCATACCAACACTGAACTGTAACTCTGTGATATAAAACAGTATTAAGCAGAAAGGATAGTCTTCAGTTTTTCTTCATTCCCATCTTTTCCTCACAAGATTTCTCATCTGAACCTAAAAGGGTTAAGACCCAGGAATTTTCAAGCTATAAAATATGCTCTGTGAAAGAGACAGACAATGAGAGCTTCTGTGACTACTGGAAATCAACATTCTGTGCTCCCTAAAACTGTCTTTCACAGCCTTTCTTCATTGGAAATTGCAGATTTCTTGAGACTTCATATGACCTCCCTTCAGAGAGCAAAAATATTTATCCCCTGCTAGAGCTGAACTAGATGTACTTGATTATATCATGTATATCCTAGAGCTTAACATGCTCCACTCCATAACCTAACATCAGGACAGGAGTCCATTGAAAGTTGCTCTCTCCTAATACAAATGAAATGAAAGGCTGGAACCCTTTCTAATCTATTTAATCAAATATATATTCATATTAGGTAATTTCTCCAGCCTGCTCTCTCAGTGTCCTCAAAGAATCCTGACAGCACAGAAAAATTTTCAGTAGGTGTCTCTGACAGTGAGTATATTCCATTATCTCTGCTTGAATCCCAAAAAAATTTAGGTTTTATAATGCTTGTAACAAACATTTGTGATATCCTGCCAAGGAGTAGAACTAATATCTCTGAAACAAGTGTCAAGTTCTAATAGCTGAAGCACTGATGTAGAGGTGGGTGAAATGAAGATAATCAGTGGAAAATAAAGAGGTGAAGGATTTTAGGGTCTGTGACAGTGTTTTCCTGTAGTATATGTTACCTTTCATCACGATTCACAACCTTAAAGATTTGGGCTAGGCCTGTTGGTGGACAAGCCAATATTCTCCCACAGATCCATTTGGGAAGAACTGGACAATAACCATTTAGGAGATGTTTCTGCCCATTTTAGTATGTAGTCATTCAGGTTCTGTGGCTCATGACTGAAAAGGAAACATTAATATCATTAACAAGCTCAAAAATCTCAGACTTCATGTCAAACTGTAGGGCTTTTAAGGCTTTCACTGTTGTTTGAAAACTGTGGTTTGTTCAGACCAATCAAGTACCAACTGATCCCCTGAGCTGTGACAAGTGGGTGTAACACTGTAAGAGGTACAACTGGTCTCTAGACATCAGTTGGAAATAAACTAAGCATTGTATGGGAAAACCACCTGTAGGAGCACTATCTCTGCGCCTCTTTCTTCAAGCTCAAGCCTCAGCAGTGCTTCCTCCTCACTCAGGGTGAGGAGGAATGTTGCCACATTGATTTTGCCTGTAAAAAAATGAGGTCCTTCAATAGTTTGATATTGTTGGTAGAAGACTGTAATCCCCTTCATCTCCTTCTTTCTCGGATGTAAAGGGTTGAACCATAGTTTTCCTGTATCTTTGCCTATGTTGTTGTAGATATGAAAGCACGGTGGAAGATGGAAAAACATTCAAAAATTATATTTCCAGCCCTCCAGGTCTTTGGCTTGATACTGGTGAAAGGTTGGTTAACTGGGATGGGAATGCATATGTAGGTGGCTTTGTCCACATAAATTGAAATAAATTCAGTTCCCTAGAGGGTTAGGCAGATTCAGGCTAATTCTTACAAAGATAGACTTAAACAAAATCTTTTGAAGATTAAGACATAAATATTTGCTTTTGAATCAGTACATAAAAATGTTACCAGTTCCTGCTTTTCCTATCATTGATCTGTCCCCCTGGATCACTTCAGTTTTAATGCTCTTATTCAACCAAATTTAATGATTTCCCAAAATTAACTTCAAGGTAATAGTTTGTACAGAAAGATTATATCAAGAATAGTTTTTACAATTTGGCTGTAGCTTCCCATACACTGTAATTAAGAATGTCCTGATTTAGTCTATTATAATGGAAACACAGGAAATACAAAGAAATTTATGTCATGTCATTTTTACAAAACAGCAATAGCCCATGAAGCAACAGGCATGAAAAAAACTCAGCAGTGTTTTTTAATTTTTTTTTTTAATTTAACTTTATGGATAGAGCAGTTAAAAATTCCAATAAAGCCTGCAATTTATTAATAGTAATAATCAAGTTACCTGGGGGAATAATCTGAAATTAGAATGTAAGTTTTGCTATCAATATCCACAGCAGTAAATGTTATCATATTAAACTTTTCACTTTAGCACTGGAATCATAAATCTAATTAAGAGTTTTTAACAAAATAGATAGTTCTCTTTGAAAGCAGATTTTTAAAATAGGGTAACTCCTAACTGTTCTCTTCTTAGCTGTCCAGAGTCTATTCTCAGAACTTTTAAAGCATCACTCTTTTCCTATCACCATAGAACTACCTAGACTGCCATTTACTAACAGGTTAACCAAATCCCTTCACTAGTAAACAAAAAACCTCCAAGCTGTTGTTTGTGTCCATCAGTGGATGGCATTCAGGTCAGTTTTCATCCTTCTTTCTTTCCCAGTGCTGTTTTATCCCTCCCTGAAGAGAGCAAAAACATGTACATGTGATGGCAAAGATGTAAGGTATTCTGAATGGGGTAAGGCAATTCCCACATATTAATATCCTGATCTTCATGAGTTTCATGTTTAAAGACTTGAAGACACGTTTGCATCTCTCTTGTTGGGTCATCTTGCACTTGTCATATAATCACAGAATCACAAAATAAGCTGATTTGGAAGGGACTGACCAGGATCATTGAGTCCAACTCCTGGCCCTGCACGGGGCATTCCAGGAATCACACCATGAGCCTGAGAGCATTGTCCAAAGGCTTCTTGAACTCTGTCAGCCTGGTGTTGTGACCACTGCCCTGGGGAGCCTATTCCAGTGCCCAACCACCCTTTTCACCCTTCTTTCTCCAATATCCAAACTAAACCTTCCCTGACATTCCCTGGGATCCTGTCACATGTCACTGCAAAGAAGAGATCAGTGTCATGCACCTTCACTCTAGCTCTGAATTACAGCTGGAAGGCAAGGTCCCAATGTGTAAAGGGGAGGTTGGGACAGTCAGAGAGGAGCCAGAAAATGTGGCTGTTTCCTACACTGCAACTTCCTGTATCTGTGCATGACCCTGACACACTGAGCATCTTCTCTCTGCTTGACATGTGGATATTGGTGCTTTAGGTGCTTGCTGGTGCTTTAGGTAGCATCCTGTAGATTTTCTTTTGAGAGAGATTGGTGTTAATTTACTCCTTAGTGAAGGGACTCAGATAAATTTTTAAGGAATGGTGCTGGACCGTGGCATTCAAACTATCTTCCAGGATTTTTTTTTTTCTCAGTAAAAACCTGTACAAAATTGTAATGAGTTAAATTGTATAAAAACCTTAGTAATTATCAAAAAATCATGCTTTTTCTCTCTATTACTCTCCTTTTTTTTCCCTATAAATATTACCCTAAAATTTGTGAGAACTCTCTTGGGTTTTTTCAGATATAAAGTTGAATTTTTTCTACAAATATTTCTGATCAAGCAGAGTATTGGTGCACTTGGCATTCAAAGTTAAAGACATTTGAATGATAATAGAGGTCACTCTGAAGTTTTTTGTTTCCTGGTTATATAAGGTGTACAATTTTAGAATCTGAATTGCTAAGTAGTTCTCCATCCCAAACATGTTTCTCTAAATCCTCCTTAATAGTATCAGAATTTTTTCAACTTCAACAAAATAGTTTGACAGAATATTTAAAGGAAGCTAAACAAGAGGGATTCCAAAGTATCAAAGTAACCTCAGATATGGCTGTGTAGTCTGAGAAACCTATTGCTAACTTGAAAGTGTGTGTGGAGAAACAGAATTTTCAGTATAAATGGTGGCTTTCAATCCTTATCTTTAGGCAGACACTGTTGATGTCCTTCACCAGTGTCTTTCATCAATAAAATTCAAGCCATAATGCTACAACTAATCTAAACGTCTTTCATTTCCATCAGAAACTTATATTTACTTACACATTACTGTTATATATTATTAAAAAAACCCAAAAAACAAAGAAGTAGACTAAATAAAAAATTAGTCAGCAGGCAAGTTAAGCCATTAAATATTAGGAAGTCTTAAAGCAGCTGTCCAATCCCACTTCAGGCCAATTTAGTACACCATGAGATAATCAAGCTGTTATTAGATGCTCAATTGGTTGTTTTTTCAGAGAACGCTTGCTTGGCACATCCCATTGGATGAACTCTTCATGCTCTTCAGTACTTTTTTTTTCCTCTTTGATTGATGGAGTAACACTACTACAATGCAAGACTTTCTCTGTCATATGCTCTTTATCCACAGTTAGTATAGTATCCACACTTTTCCCATAGAGAATTTTGAAATATCTGAGAGTTTCATGGGTACATACTAATTTATTTTCACAGCAGTGCATTTTAATTAGGGAGAAATATTAAAATTTTTTAGAAGTGAAGAATTAAAATACCCAGATAAGAAGTTCAAAATTACATGCTCGGTTTTGACACAACCTATAAGCTTTATATGTTTTACCAGGTCCTAAAATTTTCCTACTAATTAAGCTGTAAATTATAAACCATTATTCAAATCAGTTGCCAAAAATCTCAGGCCAGACACTAGGTGACCATTCATGAAAATATTCTGGTCATGCTTTGTTTCACAAATTTGATTAACCCATGAAAGCTAAGAGCTCTCCTTTCTTTTTCCATAATCCTCAGCTCAGTGCTTGCTTGCCTTCCAAATTCCGTAACATTAACTGTTCATTAGATGGGTCTGTGTAAAATGACTCTTTGAGCAAGTTCCTCTGTGCTGAGTGGGGTCAGAGTTGTGGAAATGCACCCTTTGATCACACACCTACAGCTGCCAAATTCATTCACAGTGCCTGCTACTCTGGCCTGGTAATCTACTGTAAAAAGGCCAGTTAAAGGCAAATATGGACAATTTCCAGAAGGGAGAATGTTTGAGCAAATGAATTAAATTTGGTGTCACTCTCTACATCACTGAAAATGGTTTTTATCAGTAGGGCAAAATGTGACATGATCCATGATGATCAGACATGATCCATTGGAGGGCAAAGTGACTACAAGGGGTGTTACCAATCCCACCTCTAATCAACAGAACTAAAGGACATTCTTTCAGTGGTAATGGCAATGATTGTGATTCCTCAAAATAGAACTGAAGCAAATCAATCTAAGCCCATTAGACCCAATCCAATTAAAAAGGAGATAATCTGTTTTATGAGAGAGGAACATGGCCTACAAAAAAGACATGATGATAACTAAAAGGAAGAATTGTTTTTAATTCAGCTTTCATTATACATAGTTGCTCTGATAATTTTTTCAGTGTGTTTAATAGTTCATATTTACATACAATCAAAATTGATGCAGCTTATCAGTAGCATCATTTATATCAACAGTGTTACTCTAAAGAGACAGTCCAGAGAAGAAAAACTTTTTTTACCTCAGTCTTGTAGTTCAGACTGCCTATCACTTTCCAACTATTTACTAGCTAATCTAGAGCTTATCCTAAATAGTTAAATTGGGAATTGATGAGCTATTTAATTCATAAAAACCAAAGTAGATATTTATTACTTCTTGATTTTTTATAATTTGATATAATTCTGTTCTAAACCAGCTTTGCTTTGAAAGCTGGAAACACTGGGAAGATTTAGAGTTAAGTGCATAGCTACAAAGTGACTATGAGTTACTACCAGCTGCAATTATTAACATATCCCATTATTATTGAATCTATTCTGTGATCTCATGAAACATATGAGTTTGGAATATCTGCAGCAGGAGAAAAGGATCATTAAATATCATGTCACCAAATCTTCTAGTTCAGATCTGTCTCAAGAGACTTTGAATAATTTTGTTAGAGAGTTTTGGAATCAAGAAATGTCAAAAAGATTATTCAAAGTAAAACAGTGAATTGCTAGAGTATGCAGATTTCCAGAGAGCAGGCTTTTTGCTCTTGGCACTGACAGTTCTAGTTCTAGTTGGAGAGTGAATGTCATATACTAATGTTTCTCAGCAGAAAACTTGAAAATGGACCAAGATTCACTCTTTTTGAAGCCTTATTTGGCATGAACAAACCAGTGGTAGAGATTTACCTTACGCCTCCACTTGATCAGATCCTCTGGGCTACCACTGCAGTCAGGAGAGAGCAATAACCCCCCTAAAGCACAGGCCAGATGATACTAAAAGAACAGCTAAAATGAATTAGTGCCCCTTTCCTCCTTACTGTTTACAGGGGAAGAAGTGGGTGACTTAACTGCAGACACCTGAAATGAGGTGAGATGAAACTCCTGCCCTACCACATAGGGCAGGATAATCAATTTTCAGTTTTTTCGGTGCACATTTTGATGGCATCTGCAGATCTTTACTAACATTTCTCTCTATACTTCTCTTGTCTTGTATAGGATAGGAGATAATCTTGGGAGTGAAAGGTAAGGCTTAACTGTGTGCTATCCAAATATCATAATTCACTGGACAATATCCCAGATGAATGGGTTGAAAGAGAAAGACAGACAGAGGCATAAGTGAGATTAATTTTTGTTAAATTCTTTGGGCTCTTTTGATGTAGAAAGTTATGTGTCCTCAGTATATAACTGTTGCAGTATTTTACTTGATTCATCCATAGTTTAGAGGATTATAAGAATAGGCCAGGTTTCTGTCAGATAAATCTCCCCTGTTTTGCAGCTAGAAAAGGAACTGAACTAGATTTATGACTGTAAATACCTTTTTTCTTTTAAGGGGTAAATTGATAGACACCTTCCCATGAGACTCCCTATAGATATGGTGACTATCTTAATGACTATTCCATATGAAGCCCACTCTGCTAGAGAGCTGCTAAATTAAAAGTCTGCTGTTTGAAGCAAAAGCTACAAACTGAATTTCAAACACCTAATAAGATACTGAAAATTACCTCTAGCTTTCAAATGTCACATACTGTAAAAATACAAATTAGACTGTAAAATTCAGCCTAGCCATAATTAACACTATGATGTGTTCAAATAATCAAACATTATTCTCAGGGGAGTATATAGAAGGAGATTATGATGAGCAGTAGTTCACTAATCATTATATGACAACTATTTTTATGTCATTGATCTAGACTGCCTTGTCTATTTTGTCAGTGTCACTCGGCATCTTTTAAAAAAGGTGATATTTTCCCCCCCACAGAGACAGCTCGTCCTACAGCTCCAATTGATGTCAACCTTTGCTCACAGTTATCATCTGCACACAGCCAGGCTTCATTTTAAATCAGAGAAGCAGGGATAAATAAAACTGGATAGCTTTCAATTCTAATCACATCCTGTTTTACCTCGCATCAGCCAAAAAGTTATCATGAAATGATGGACGTTTTTTCTGTGCAAGTTAAAAAAAAGTTTAAGATTTTCAAATTTTCTAAAAAATAGTCTCTTAGATATCTTATCTGTTTTGAAGAAAGGATTCTTCTTTTCTTGGAGGATGAAAAAGCCTGAAGGATTTTATTATTTTTAATAATAGGAATTATTTCATGAAGAGAAAAAAATCATATGTATTTTGTAAAAGTATAAAATGAGACAGTCACTATATTTTGTATTATTAGATAGTCAGCACAGATTCCCAAATTTCCCAAAGCATAGTAATTGAATTTCACAGCTCCACTCCTGCTCTTCACACTTGCAAAATTTTCTCCAATCCATAAAGCATGACACAGATGTAAACTCAAAGGAGGTAAAGGGTTCAACTTTCTTGTATATTCCTCTTTAGTACTGAGTATCTGTGTTAAGAAAAGTGAAGCTTCTGCAATTTAACCTTTTTTTTTTAATGTGTTTCTCCATTACATATCTCCAAGCGCAAGAGTATGAAAGAGAATAAAATTTCTTACCTACCCTCTATGCGTGGTTTAGCCTAATCCTTGAAAATAAAAATAAAAAGCCATGAATAAGAATTGGGGCTAGCCAAGTGTGTAATATGCTGCACTAACAACACTCACTAGAGAGTAAATCACCTATAACTTAGCTTCCAGAACACACAGATTATTAAGAAAAAAAATTTACACCATGTGATATCCTTATGCAATATAATGCAGTGATAGTCAACTCTAACCTTACCTTGGAACTCAAACAGAACTGCTCCAGAATTATTTATAAGGTTAGGCAGAGTTGCACTTGGCTTGTTAAAAGTATTTTGATTTTATTAGAGTCAAAGGAGAGCATACAAAAACATCATTGGAGAGGATGTTCTTAAAAACTGTAAGTTTAGCACCACTTCTCTGAGAATTTCACACAGTTTGTATCTGGTTAGGAAAAAAATGTGCTCTAAGATTCAACTCTTTAAAAAATACTTATAATGTATCTATACCAAGAGTATGTAGGATGTCTGCATTGGGTTCCTACTTCTGCTGTGAATCTCTGCTCAATGGTGGCAACATTCTTCAGTCTCTGTAATTCAGTTCCATGTCTATAATGGAGATGTAATTAATTTTTCCTTCTACTGTTTTTTACTTTCTTTACTTCAGGAAATCGACTGTCTTTTCCATATTACATTGAAAGTACAACCACAGAAACCAAACACTAGCAATATCATCAGTAAATGAAATCCAGATTCTGATATTTTGATGGCCTTGCTAAACATCAAATATTCGCTATAGAACTGTTGTGACTTCAAAGCGGCCATAAAAGAAGTGAAGAATGGCAATAAATAGCCTACCCTATGAATACTGAAGTATATTTAATGTAACTTTGTTATGAGAAGCTGGGGTGCAATAGCTAAGTGTCTTCATAATTTGGAATTAAAAATACTGGGGACTTAAACTGTGAAGCTCCCGGAGAGTATTTTAAAATAGTGTGCCACATCACAAAAATATAATCCTCTACAACGATTTTTGTTCCTGTTTCTGCATCTATCCTTCCTTTTAGTAGTTTGTCTCACTTTTAAAGGAGAAAATTAGTTTTAAGGCCAAGAGAAAAACTACATTGGCCAAGCCCTGAAGCAAAAAGCAATGCCCCCCATAACAATTAAAGTCTTCCTGTGCTGTAGAAAGGGCAATATGCGTTTAGTGCCTTCAGCAACCTGCACGCTGACGAGGAGAAGGATTTTGGCAGGGAAGGGTGGAAACAGACAGAAATCTGGCTCTGGCATTCGTTTTTCTGTGCCTTCAGTCCAGGCTGACGTGGTGTGAGTGCCTGGCGGGTGCTCCGGGCTCAGGGATGGCGCTGCCGCAGCACCGCAGCACTGCCGGAAGGAGCGGGAGTTTGGCCAGGGCCAACTGGGAACGTTGAGCTGCACCTTCTGGGCAGGAAAAAGGAAGAATCTGTTAAGTAGCAGAAAGAAGTTATCAGAAGTGGCACTTTTTAAAGTGCTGTTAAAAAAAACCCCAAAAGGATATTTGCTCCTTTTTGAGGTATATTTTTATCGGGTGATTTTTGAGTCTGGACCACTTACGGAAACTGGTGGAAAGCATTCCATCATGAGGAATGGAAAAGAAGTCAAAACACAAGGAGCTGTAATTTTTCTTCTTCTTAATTTAAATTAAAATACCTGGTAGTGAGGATTTCTGTTCACTGAATATTTCATAAAAACATTTGGTGCAGTACTTGTACAGCAGCACAGTTAAAATCCAGAAGTTGAGTTTTGCAATCTGCTGTCAGAGTTTCTTTTAGGAAAGAAAAAATTTCCTGTCCCTTAGTTGTTTACGTGTTTTTTGAGATATTTTCGTTGATATTAAATGATAGCTATTTTCCTTGTTTCAACTTCTGTTCAATTATAGTTATTTTTTATGGTTTTGTCAAAAAAGTTATCCTGTTGTATGAATGATAGCACATGATTATGAAACAGTATTCCATTTTATCTTCAATTCTCTCTTTCTTTCTGAGCTATTTTAGAAATAAAGACATTTTTGAATTTCTTACATTTTAACATTTGTTATAAAATGGACCCACTTGGCACCCTGCATCTAAAGGAAGGCTTTTGCTCTTGAAAAAATTAATATACTTTTTTATTAGCTTAGATTTTTTGAACTTTTATGTATGTATTGTAGATATCATATTTGAATTAAAGGTTTATAGAATGATCACTCATTTTGCAGTTTATAAGATGACATATTACAGCTGGTGAATGCAGAAGTAGCCTAATCCATTTTGAATTCTTCTTCTCTCAGGATTCTCATTTTTTCCCCTCTTACAAGTAATTAGCAAGATTTCCATAAGTGCTGTTGGGTCAGTTTACGGTCATGGAGTTATTCAGTGCCTGCTGTATCTGACTTCCCTTATTTTCATGCCAGGCGTAGCCTCACCAGTTTAGCCATTCATTCAAGTCTGCTTAATTTTCCCTCAGCAAACAGAAAATTTATATCAGTTGACAGTGGCATTTTCCACTGGTATTCTATAGCCACAACATTCCACAGCACACACCTACCTTTATGTGTGATCATTAGCAATTACCTGTTTGATTATCCTCAGAGTGAATATTGGCCAGTCAATGATTGTCATTGCAAAATGTTGCAGCTGTTCACCCACAGAAGCTGGTACCTCCTGAATTTCCTGTTTTTCTTAGTGTCTCAATCTTACTGTCATACTGTAAATCCAGAAAGATTTTCTGAAAAAAAGAACGTTACTGAGATATTTGGACATTTTAAATTATGGTCTTAGCACAAAGTTCTGAGCATCTACTACTCTTTAATACTTTTACTACAATACATCCTCATAATAAGGTAAAAAGAGTTATACTATCTTTGGAACAGGAAATATGCATAGAAAATTTACCCTAAATCAGACATAGGTTTTACATTACCTAGATTTCCATTAAGAATAATGGACTGGAGTGAGTTTGCATTTTCTGGATTCCAGGCACCCACCAAAGCCTCTCACCCCCCTCTACAGCTGGACAGGGGAAAGAAAACATGATGAAGATTTTGTGAGTTGAGATAAGGACCTAGAGAGATCACTTACAAGATACTGTCATGGGCAGAAATGGAAAAATTGCTAGAATTAGGGATATTAATTGAATTTATTACTAACAAAATCAGAGCAGGATAATGAAAAATTTAAATAGCAACTTAAAAACACTTATTCCCCCCTGCCCCTCATTTCCAGCTCTACCTCCTCCCCCATTGGCACAGGGGGATGGGGAGTGGGGGCTATGGTCAGTTCATCACGTGTTATTTCTGCTGCTGCTCGGGGAGAGGGGTCCTTCCTCTGCTCCCACATGGATCCCCTGCAGGGTCACAGGTCCCACCAGGAATCCTACTCCAGCATGGACTCCTCTCTCCATGGGTCCACAGGTCCTTTCCTTGCTGTGCATACCCTGCCAGGAGCCTGCTCCAGCCCCACAGCCTCCTCTCAGGCATCCACCCACTCTGGCACAGGTCTCCCCTGTGGAGGCCTCTGAGCCTGTCAGGGAATCTCCTTGGAAGAATCCATCACAGGCTTCAGGAAACCCTCAGAGCTTGGGGTGAACAAAAAGGCTTCTCCCTCAGGATGCTCTGCTGCACGATGTTAATCTGCCTCAGTTTTGCTTTTCCCATTGGCCCATGGGCCTTGCCCACTGCTATTGCTCACCTATGTCCCCGGTTCTCAAGGTTTCTCCTTCCTCTGTTACCCCCTTGGTCATGGTATCGTTGATGCTCTGTCCTTATGTCCCCTATAGGTCATTTCCCTTTTCCCTGCCCTTGTACCACCCCTTGCCCTCAGACCATTGGTTCCTGACCCTATACTTAATCCTGAGCATTCCTTTGATCCTGGTCTTTCTGTTTCTGGAACCCTTTGGTGTGCATCTGCAAAACAAACTGCGCTGGAACTTTGTACAGGACCCTTCCTGCCTTTCTTTGCTGAGCTGGCCGTGGTGAGTGTGGTGTGTGGACTTGAGTGCCTCGCCTGTGTGCCCACCTGAGTGGCTTCTCTAGAGGAGCTGCTTTTCTGGCAGAGGCAGCAGCAACCTCCATCATCTTCAGCTGTTACACTCCTCCATGGGATGGTGCAGCTCTGCTTCCCTGTGGACCTCCATGGGCTGCAGGGGCACTGCTACCTCACCATGGCTGCACCACAGGCTGCAGGGGCACCTCAGCTTTGGCATCTGGAGCAGCTCCAGCCCTTCATTCTCCTCTGACCATGGTGTCTGCAGAGTTGTTCCTCTTACATATTCTCACCCCACTCTTCTCTGGACACCATTACTTCTGCAATTTTTTCCTTCTTAAATCTGTTATCATAGAGGTGATTTGCCCCAGCCTTGGCCAGATGTCTTGGAGCTGGCTGGGACTGACTCTGCCAGAAACTTCTCAAAGAAGCCACCCCTGTAAGCCCCCATGCTATCTAAACCTGGCCATACAAACACAAAACACAGGGCCATAGACATCTGGCAGGAAGCACCTTTATTTAGATACCAGCATTTATATTTCTACATGTTAGCTAGGGCAGCAAAGAGCCACAGCACAACCCACCTGCAGAGTCTGTCTTAGCCAGAATCATAAAAAATGGAATCAGCCACTGCTGATGTGAACTCAGAGGAGACTGGATCGTGTGGAATGCCCTTCTTGTTTTTACCATTACCACTGCCCCTGAGAAAAGGCAATACCTGAGCAGACTCTCAGGTTTTTGTCTGCTTCATCATTTGCTTTGGGTGCATCCATTTTTGCACAGATAGTAGTTGCTGGGAAGGTAAGGTCAATCTTCCACCATTCTTGAGATGTCTTGAAATAGCAGGACTCTAGTAATTGCATGGACTCCAATAATTGCATATTATAATTGCATTTTGCAGAAAATTCCAGGCTTGTGCCTGGAATTTTTTTTTGAACCTGTGAAAAAGGCAGCACAAGCTGAAGTGCTGCATTCAGAGAAAGGTGACCTCTTTACTTGGCATCAGCTCTAAATCAGCTGTTTTTTTAACTAGCTGATTTTCAAGATCTGCTTTTCTTTTCTCTATCATATTGGAGATAAAACCTCCCTTGTCATCCCTCTCCACTGAGAAAAGTTGTATTTGTTCTGAGTCTGTAGTGGATTAAAATAAAAACTTTCTAAAGTTTTCATGTCACCGTTCAGGTTGTTCCAAACATTAAATGAGTTATAAAAGTTTCCTTATTATGAATCATATCTTAAGCCAGAACTGATGGTCTGGAAGAAAGCAAAAAAACCCCTGAGAATGAGAGGCAGAAAACTTGTCTGTACTTGGAGACCAAGTTAATAATTTACTTTGAAGCAAAACTCGAGATGAGCTCTTTTGGATGTTTCCAATGCTTTGTAAAATCATTATATTGTACTGTCTGCTATAATTTTTATTGCATAGTTGCAGCTTACTTGAATTTCTAATATGTACTCTGCTAAACCTCTTCATCATGCCTATCCTAGTCCAGCTTCCAAAGCAATATAGTAGAGTCTGAGAGCCCATAAGCTTCTCATATATCCCTTAAATCTGCAATATCCAAAAGCCAGTAATTTTCCTTGCTGTGCATACACTGAAAATCTTATTTTTCTTTGTGTTCAAACACAAGTTCTATGCTACATGCAGGGGCTTTTTGTAAAAGGATGAAGAAAATTGGTGAGATTTTCTACTGGTTTAAACTCAGTGCAGCTCATTTGAAACTAGGATGATACTGATTTATCTCAGTTGAGGGTATGGCCTTATACAACACAATATTCTAGAAAATATCTCTGAGCAAAGTAGCAATGAAGTAATATCATTGAGCATGAAGAAAAAGCAATGAAGAAATATCAGGGGACATTTATTTTAAAGCACAATTCTATGTATGCATCAATATTTAGTAAAAGATACATGATTCTAGTACATGCATTTTATTTTTGTATGCTGTGCTAATCTGCAATCCCTAGCCATTTCAAACTTCAGTTAATTAATGTCTTTAAAGCATTTTCAAGATTTTTGAGTGATTGGTGCTGTGTAGGTACACCTAATTGTTTTGTCTTGTTTTTTTTTTTTTTTTTAAATACTTTTTTTCCTTCAGGCAGTTGGAAATTCCCTTTGATCCTTGGCCATGGAAGCCTTGCAGCTCATGGCAAGGCTACATGAACAACGTAATGCAGAAGTGGGAGACTGGATTGGCAACCACACAAAGAAGCACTCAGCCTCTAAAGATGTCATGAAACAAGTGACATCTTTTTGAAAAAACTTTTAAATAAATTTTCAAAAATTTTCTTTTTTTTGGTCAATGCTCATCCTTTTTCTACACTTAAGTTTTGAAGCAAATTAAAGCTTTGTGACAGACATTTGAAAACAGTTTTTTTTTCTTTTTCAACTCCATGTCTTTCTTTAGAAAGTAACTAAACTCACAGTGAAGACAATGATAAATTTTCAAAGAAAGCTAATAGTTATATTTTCATAGTTTATTTATTAATGTTATATTAATAATATATTTATGCTTATATATTAATGCTAATACTAATTTTGCTATGCTCCATTTGAGGGTGAGATTTGCAAGGCAAGGTATGAATAGATGAAGGATATAACATCCAGATTTAGCTTTAAGAATTTTTCAAAGTGCCATCAAATAAGGTTGAAATGAAACCCAAGTGGAGTATTGAAAAGATATTCAACCAGTGAATATTTTAACTATGTCACAGCTTTTTTTGTGAAAAGGATTTTTTAGTGAGCTTTTAGACATTCAGGATGTGAATGGAATTCATCAACATATGTATTTTTCTTTTATATTTTTTATAAGGAGATTTAATCTTTGAAATAAAAGACTTTCCTGACTGCTTTAGACAAATATCCATCAAGGAGAGCTTGGACAGAGCTGATTTGGACCATGGGTGTGGATTAATCTGTCTCATGAGGTCTATGACTGCTGTGTTTTCTGTTGTATTTCTTGGGCTAGTGAAGACTGGTAAAACCCCTCAAATTTCTATACTGAAGTAAGTGATGGTAAGACTGAGAGTAAATAATTGCTTCAAATTCTGGATTTCTAGTTCCTACGTTCCTGCAATTTAAAGACTACTTTTGGGTTATCGGAAGTATTAAATTCTTGGGCTTTGCTTTTTTATAGAATTATAATGGAAAGAAAGCCATGACTCTGAGTTCTGAATAAACTCTGTAGTAGCATTCAGTTTTTCTGTTTCTCGTTAACTGACAGAAAATTGCACCTGTAAATGTAAAAATTCACTGATGTATCTGACTTCTGCTTGGGTCATAAACCATTCGTAAATGCTAAGCAATTTACTGAGATATTGCATTACTTTTTCAGAATATGTGGTCTACAGCTAAAGAGGAGAGTGTCAGCATTCACATTTGAGCAACTTCTAGCTACAGATTAAATACCTCACTGCTTTTTACTTTTTTTTTCCCTCCCACACCTCTTTGAAGGCATAAGCGTCATTTAATGTCTGTGTTTTACTAATAATAGGTTATGTGAAAACCAAAAATTGTCAAGGTAAAGAGTATGACCTCCTCCATTCTCTCTTTAGTCCTGTGTTTCAGCACTGTACCTCATTTGTTACCTTACTGCACTTCACTGCAAAAGCTAATTACAGTTAAAATTAAACTCTATAGAGTGTGTCCTGCCACCTTTTAGCTGCTAGACACAAAGAGGCTGATTCCTGTGTGCTTACCTCTTGTTTAGAAGATTCATGTTTATCTAATGTGAAGTCAATATTATTGTCCTGAAAAGAGTCAGAGTATTGCTAACAATCCATCAGGGAGTGCTTCTTTATAGCACTGATGCCATGCTCTACTGGCTCAGAAACCATTTAACAGTGCTAAGATTCTGATCTACCTTGGTGCATTAACATTCAAACCATCATTTATCTCTTCTTAAATGCTTAACAATAAAATAGTTCATCGTGTTTAACAGTCAGGTATTTTGTAAGGGGAAGGAAGGAGAAAATGAAATACCAATGGACGTAATGGAAAAATACAGAGCAACGTACTAAACTCTCTAGGTCTTCCTCCATGCAATATACACCAACACATAATGTATAACACAGGAATTAGGAGGCCTGGGTGGGTCTGTATCACTTAAAGTATATAAATTTATCTATGGATGAACTGGAAGCACTATGTTACCGTTATATTGGATGGAAAGAATTAGGCCTCCCGAACACGACTTTTTTTAGGATGAGACGAAAGGTGTCTTAATTGATATTTCACCTTAATTATCCCTAAGCAGAACATAGGCAGAATGATTCCAGAATTGAAACTTTGAGGTATCTAAGTTAGGGTAGGAGAATTGAATGTGAATCTCTATTGCTTGCTCTGGTTTTGTGAGTGTGGAAAAATCATTGAATTTTCTTTCTATAATGTATAATCTGGTTTATTAGTATAATAACTTTGTATTATTCTGTTAATGACATTGATGTTCTCTTCTTTAAGCCATTTATGATATCCCATATCTATGTAGTCACATATATATATTTGCAAAAACAAAAAAAAGTGTTGGGAGGGAAACAGTAACACATGTACTGGAAGAAAAATTTTATATTAATACTGATATGCTTGTATGTAGAAGAATAACTAATTTTCTGTGTTTTATTGCACATAATAGAGCAAAGTGGGGCTAAAAGTTTAAGATCTGTTTCAAAAGATGAGTCTATGCTGCAGAGTCTCCCAGAATGAGGAGGTTCCTGTGCTGGGCCCAGGAGATGCTTTGTCCCACAGCACAGCACAGGATCATTATGGCCTGATGGGGTGGCCATGTCCTGACCCACCCTTTCCATAACTTCTGTCACCTGCTGTTGTCACCAGTTCATTGAAGAAACATTTGAAACATAGAGATATTCCTCTAGTGCTGTTCAGCACAATTCTGCCTCTTTATACAAGTTCAGGTTTTCCACAACCCCAGTGTTGTTCATTTGTGAGGAGAGCCTGTATTAAAAAACTTACTGCAGGTAAAAAATGCAGATGCTTTAAAATTAACTCTGTGAAAATTTCTTATTAGTTCTGTCTTTGTGATATCATTTTGTTATATTTTTTGCAGGGGGGGGGGGGAGTCTGGGGACGAGGCAGGATATTGGTTCGTTGGTTTTTAAACACATTTTTTGCCTTGTTGTCCCTGTTCCAGTACAAGAAACACAAGAAGCAGTGAGGAAACAAGGCTTCAACTGTAATCTCATCCTCCCACTGTACCTCCTTCAAGATCAGTAGAATTGCTCCTGCTTTGCTGGAACTGGTTTGTGTGAGATTAGAATCAGACATCATTGCTTTGTCATTTTTTTAGAGATTTTAACTTTACACTGTTTATTTTTGCTGCCTTCCCATTTGTTTATTCATCTTTCAACCTACTGCTTAAAGGATTTTGCTAGAGCAGGATGAGAAAAAATTACAATGATCACACAACCCGCTAATGTTCTGCTGAAGTACTAAAGGCAAGATTACTTTTGGTAGCAAAAGAACTGTCATGAATAGAGAGATATTTTGTCTTTTTGCTGTTAGTATTGTATTAGTTTTTCTTTTAGTAGATAATACTGTTACATTTATCCTTTGATTTTAACAATGTCACATTCAGACAACAAGGTCATTTAACCTGTGTTTGGTAGGCAAACACATAAAGCTGCAAGATAGCATATAATGCAAACTATTTTCAAATTGGGTCCGGGAATTAAAATGACAGAATGAGTGAACTCCAGATTTGAAGAGCAAACATTTAATGTGGCATGTTCAGCATTGGCCAACTTGATTAGATTAAATGCCATATTTTCATGCAAGGTGTAAATATTGAACTACAGCTCTACGCTGTAGATCAAAGCTGTTTGCTTGGCTGAGATGATTAAATAAGGGTTAATAAATATAACCTCTGTTAAATCTTCTATAACCAAATTTATCTCTCAGCTTCACCTACCGTAGAATTAATAACTAAAGCTGGTAATTGTGAGCCAGAACATTTAGGCACAATATCTCTTGAGCAGAGTGTTTGATATTTGCTCAGAGCAAGAGTTGCAATTGACTGACAGTCACAGCAGATAAACTGGTTCTCATTTGCTCCTCTGGACAAAGGTGCAAGGGGGATCTGACCATCTTGTTCTTGGTGTGCCAAAATGTGACATGACAATTACCAGTTGCATGCATCTTCTGCTGCAAGGCACTGTGTGAAAAGATTCAGGGCTTTGGGATACCCTGGCCCCTTTGACTAAGTAGAACTTGCAGAGGGAGACTCCCACCTTTTCTGGAGCAGAAGACTCAATGAAAATTAGGGTGAGAGAAAAAGTGAAAAGAAAAAACGACTTTGTGAGGATGTTCTTATTCTTGAATTTTTTCTATTCAAGAATATTTTCTATTTTTAGACAACTAGGCAACAGACATCAATAGGCAGGGAGTGACAAAGCTGAAAAATTCATGTTCAGTATCCCTGGCAACTTTTCTACTCTGTGGCCAGCTGTCTTACTGGGGTGAGTTGGACTTTCTTTGCCTTCAATACACAAGATGAGATTTCTGGGATTTCCATTTACCTATCAGTAGAGATCTTAAAGAGATTGTTCTGTATTTTAGAGTTAGAAATACCAATCATACTCTACCAATCTTGACAGAATTTATCGTAAGACAAATAATGAATGATGGATGGAGTTTATCAAGGAAGATGATAAGCAAGTGCACACTAGTGCTGGCTGAGATAGGCAAAGATGGAGCACATACAGCATGGCAGCTTAGCCCCAGATTACAGGATAAAAGAAAAATGAATTATACAGTGCTAAACAGCATGCCCAGAATTTTATAAAGTTTTTTTCAGAATTTACATTTCACTACTTTTACTGGTGTCTGGCACTAACAAATTTTCAGAAAAACCACATGCAAGCTATTTTTCATCCTTGAGAATGGAAAAAAAACCCAATCCAAGAATATTTGTTTTATCCACAAACCTTAAAAAGCCCTTTATTAAAGAAAGTCCTAAAACCGAAAAAAACCCCACTGAATATTAGACTCCCTCTGCCCATGGCAGATATTCTGGCTTTACTAGTGAATGGTATTAGAACCATGATAATGACTAATAATTATTATGGCATCAGATATAAAAATAAAGTATTGTATGGGAAAAGAAGTGTAACTGTGAGAAAAGTGAGTTCTGTTATTATAGCAAGCTTATTATTACATCCTGCTGCTGCTTTTGACAATTTTGAGGACAGGGATAGGTTGCTTTGCTCTCTCAGATTGAGTTTAGGTTATAAACCCTACACTCCATGAGTAGAAAACTATTTATTGCGCTTTAGATAGGGAAAATATACTCTATGCCTTTCTTCTCTTCATGAAACCCTATTTTGGAATACTGTCTGAGCAAGTGCTGTGTGATTCAGCTATGACAAGCCTGGAAGGGAGAAAGGGAGAGATGAGGCACAGAGGTTTAATGGCTCTGCAGGAACTCAGCAGCTTGTTAAGGCAGTGATGTGTAGCAGGGGCAAGAAAAGGCAGCCAGGCACGGCACAAAGCATGCGTTGCAAAGCCAGAATTTTGATTGCAAAGATCTGCCATTCAAGACGTGACATTATTCCCAGAAAGGCAAGCAATTACAACGTGAAAGGCCTGCAACAAAAGCTTGACTTGCTTCAGCCAGGACAGCCTGTTTGGATTTTGACAAATGAACTGATGTCCATCGGCCTGAGCCTGCATGAGGAAAAGGACAGTGATACTGCAGGGATAGCTGGGACTCAGGTCCTGGAGCTGCAGGACTGAAAGAGGGCAAGAAGGAGCAAGTGGAAAGAATTGAGGGAATTAAGTAAAGGAAATGCATTCAGAGCAGTGCACACAGCAACCAAGACACGTGGCAAAATTGCTTGAGTGATAGACTGCCACGTCTGCAGTGGCAAACAAGGTTCAAGTTTATTACTGACAGTACTTCTGATCTGCCATAACTAAACAAATGTGACAAAAAGATCAGGAGTGGGAAAGATTTATGTTGATATAAAAAGGGATGGAATTGCCAAAAAAATACCCAACATAACTACAGTTCTTTAGGTTTTAGGAAGTTTTTCATAAGGATTTTTACCCTAAAGGGATGACTTACAGAAAGGCAGAGTGTTTCTTTATGCATAAGAAGGAAATATCAAAGAAATAGAAAGATGTAATATCTTTTCTTAGGATTGTTTTAAGAGAGGAGGATAATGCTTATATTTACAAAATAGCTGTTTTCAGTGCACATAAATTCGAAGGACAGGATAGAAGTTTTAGCAGTACGTTCTGTCTGTGTTATTTTAATGTGATGCAAATGAATATTTTTAACATATGCACCTAATAATTCAGAGGGTGTTGTCTTTGATGAGGCCTTCAGGGCAATTTCACAGGAAAGGTGGAATATTTCTGTCACATAAGAGAACTTCATCTGCACTTGATTCAGTGAAAAATATAAAGATGAAAAACTATCCTTCAGTCAAAGAAGGGAAGATAAAAGATTTAGATAATGGAACTAAAGCTTGTGTGTTGCCAGAGAGAGGGGATTCTTCATGAAAAGGATTGTAGCTAATTCCTCCAGGCACACACAGTTCATATTTCTGGCAAGACAGCCAGACATACTGGGTGCATGAGTAAATGAAAATACAAATGGTGTGTTACAGACACACAAACACGAGCACTTGTGATAAACAGACCACACAAGTATCTAGTGCAACAATGTGATAATTTTAAAACATTTTTTGCTAAATTCTGAGAACAGTTCACTGAGGATTATCACAGAGAATTATTATAGAGGGCACTGGTGGATGAGAGGCTTGACATGATCTGGCCGTGTGCACTTGCAGTCCAGAAAGCCAAACATGCCCTGGGCTCCAACACAGCAGGGTGGCCAGCAAGTGAGGGAGGGGATTCTCCCCTCTACTCGCTCTGGTGAGACCCCACCTGGAGTATGGTGTCCAGCTCTGGGGTCCTCAGCACAGGAAGGACCTTGTACTGTCAGAGTGAGTCCAGAGGAGGCCATGAAGATGATAAGCAGGATGAAGCCCCTCTCCTATGAGGGAAGGGTGAGGGAATTTGGATTTTTTTAGCCTGGAGAAGAGAAGGCTATGGGGTGACCTTATTGCAGCCTTCCAGTACCTGAAGGGAGTCTACAAGAGGCTGGGAAAGAACTTTTTGCAGGGATATGTGGTGACAGGGAACGGCCTTAAACTGAAAGATGATAGGGTTAGATTAAATATAAAGAAGAAATTCTTTATTGTGAGTGTGGTGAGACCTCAAAGCGTTCCAGACTGGACTGGGTGGGGTTTGAGCAATCTGTTCTAGTGGAAGTTGTCCCTGCCTATGGCAGGGGGTTGGAACCAGACAGTCTTTAAGGGCCCTTCCAACCAAAACCATTCTGTGATTTTATGACTGATTCTGTGACTGATTCTATGAATCTGTGATAATTAACATATTTGCCTAAGAGTCTTTCTACTTTTCTTGCAACAAGGTGTTCTTTATTAACTGTCTAAATTAAAAATTAATATTATGATGTTGTGTTCATGCAGAAATTTAACACAAGATAAGAGGATCGGTGAAAATACAAGTCTCCTGAAGCCACTTACCCTCTGTTTCCAGGAGATCATGCAGAGAAAATTCATCAAGATTAAATCTTTTGTGACTCCTAGGTTTTGACACTGCTGGCAATGTTAGAACCAGCTTGACCCTGTATAGCTTGACACAGAAGGACTCTAGAGTCTTCCGTTTTAGATACTCTGAAGGATGCCATTGCCCTGATTTCTTTGTATTTTTACCTGTGACCAGTAAGACTCTCACTCCCCTTTAGGTATGCTTGCATCACTTTAAAAGTAGGAAATAAAAACACATTAAATCTAGCAAACAAAGGGTTGAGGTTTTATTTCATGGATACATTTTTAAGCCTATATCTGGCATTGTCATTAATGCAGGGTTGCTTCTGAGGTATTCTTCAGATCTGGAACTATGGGGCCAATTCAGCTGCTGGTCCATCTGCTGTGAAGATGAGATATTCATGGACAGGTCTCTAGCTCATGGCTAGGGATACCAGAATTTTTCTGCATCTTTCCATCCACAGCAGAACCTTTGGTCTTAATTTTTTTTATTTACAAGGATATACATTACTGTGTCTTTGATTAGAACTGCACATTTGTGAGACTGCAGATTAAAGATTTAGGGGATTGTGTATGTTTTTTTTAAAAAAGTATTTGATGTACGGATTTTTCTTTTGAAGTTTCCTTTCTGTCTGTGCAGCAAACTGAACTACAGAGTAACCTTACTCCTTTGCCTTCCAAGAGGGTGTGATGTACTCCACCACACTTTCTCATAGCTTAATTCTACTTTAAAATTATAATAAGTAGCAACTCTAGAGTATCGACTCAGCCACTTGTTACTTACTCTCTGCAAGAAGGCAGGGATGGAATATGAGGAAGCAAATGACAAATTTGACATTTTAAATGATTTTTCCAAATCAGATCACTTGTTTGCCCTTTGCCAGCTTGTGATATTCTGACTGTCACAGGCCAGCTGAAGAGATAAGCAAATCCTTCCCTTCTAATTAAAAATAAATAAATAAATAAAAGACACTGATAACAGGTATAACAGATAGTATCATATTTTATTATTAAATTGGAAGCAGCCTAATTTGAATCTATTTCATATTGTTATTCCCTTCATGCTCTATATGACATTTAGCTTCAAGAGAAAGAAAACAAATTGAGAAAAAAAATCAATGCTTCATATTCAATGGACTGAAAATTTGCTAAGTGGTGATTTTTGAGGTTTATTATAAAAATGTCATTTAATAATATAAATTTAAATAGGAAATTGTTAATAAGCAGTGAATTCTCAGAGACGTGTTCTTCACCTTGTTCAAATTTTATCAATGATTTAGGAGGAAGCATGAGAACAGTTTACATAAAGAAGTATACAACAAATCTATAACAAAACGCAAGCAAATGAGAACAGAACTCATGTTGATGTACTCATGGTACTGGGAGATTTGGTATTGGGAAGAGTAACTTAGAAAAGAATTGTAAATCATTCTGCCTAATTGCTGGGGATTGGAGATGGTGCTCTCCTGAGACTGCTTTCAGCTTTGTATACCTTTGATTCTACAGAAACGCACAATTAAACAGAAAAAGCTGCCAGATCAACACTGTAGCTGCAAAGAACTAATATAGTATTCAAATAACTTAATAGGGGAAAACCTTACTAGAATATAATGTTATTATAATAGTGTTTCAATATAAACAAAACAACTAGTGCATTGATAACTTTGAGAGGTTTTCAAGAAGCAGCATGAAAATGACCACAGTATTGTAAGATGTGCTTTAAAAAATGAAGAGCAATCAAAATGTGCATATCTAAAGTTTAAACATTCATGACTTGGTGATAGTGCTGTTTCACAGCACCCTCTTTTCCCACTTCTTGATACCAAGCTCCATTGAGATATTGAAAAACATGTTTGTGCAACTATGCAAAGAACTAGAACAGATGAGCACTGGCCTAACAAAGTGTCTTCCTTTTTCCAGGAAGAAAAGAATCCAGAATAAGCAGATGAGGAATGAAGGGACCTCACATAATGCTGTTTTCAAAAGTACAGCCTCACCTCCAAGACAGTCAAAATTATGCTTGGTTTTCTGTTTGAGGAAGACTCATGCTTTTAAGAAAAAGAAACCAAGTGGACCTGAGTTTAATCTCAGGGAAAAAGGGTGGCTTGGATCCACTTTGACACATAGGATATACACTGTCATGCTGACTTATGGAATCACAGAATCACAGACCATTCTGGGTTGTAAGGAACCCACAAGGGTCATCAAGTCCGACTCTTAAGTGAACGGCTTGTGCAGGGATCACAGCCTGGGTGCTATTGGCACCATGCTGCAACCAGCTGGGTTGATCTCAGGGTAGTGCCATGACACAGGGTGTCATCCTGGTGACACTGCAATGGGAAGAGCTGTTGAGCTCCTCGAGGGCAGAGAGGCCTTGGCAAATGCGAGACCGACAATCACCAGCCATGGGCAAGTGCTGGATTCTGCACCTGGAATGGAGCAACCCCAGCCGTGTGCATAAACCAGGGCACAGGAGGCTGGAAAACAGCAACACAGAAAGGGGTCTCGGGGCCCTGGATGATGGAAAGTTGCATGTGAGCCAGCAGTGACCTGGCAGCCAGGAGGGCCAGCCCTGTCCTGGGGGACATATGGTACAACATCACCAGCCAGGCAAGGGAGGGGATTGTCCTGCTCTGCTCTGGGCTGGGGCAGCCTCACCTCGAGTGCTGGGGGCAGTCTGGGCACCTCATTATAAAAAAAAAAAGACATTAGCAAGTGTCCAAAGGAGGGCAAAGATGGTGAAGGGCCTTGAGGGGAAGCCACAGGAGGAGTGGCTGATGCCACTTGGTCTGTTCAGCCTGAAAATTGGAGACTGAGGGGGGATGTCATTGCAGTTGCTACATCCTCAGAGAGGGAGTGGAGGGGCAAGTACAGATCTCTGTGTTCCTCTGATCAGTAACAGGACTCAAGAAAATGGCATGAAGAAATCAGGGGAAGTTTAGAACGGATATCAGGAAAAGGTTCTTCACCCATGGGGTGTCTGGGCACTGGAATAGGCTGCCTAGGGAAGCGATCACAGTGCCAAGCCTGTCTGGGCTAAAAAAGCATTTGGAAAATGCTCTCAGGCATGAAGAAATTCTTCAGGTGTCCTGTACAGGGCCAGGAGTTGGACTCGATAGTGCTGGTGGATCCCTTCCAATTTAGCATATTATATGAACACATGCCAGGAATCTCTTAGATCAGAAGAAACAGGTTTGAAAAGCAAATAAAGGGGATAGGAGAGTGCTGCTGTTATAGGGAGCACAATTTTGTATATGGCCCAACACACTGGCTGTCACACAGGCTGATACTAACTACATCACCCTCTACAGCTTCCTCACGGGGGGCAGCAGAGGGGCACTGCAGATCTCTGGTGACCAGCAATGAGGAAATGAAATGAAGCTGCATCAGATTGTACATTAGGAAGAGGTTTTTAACTGATGCAGTGGCTGGTCACTGGAACAGGGTCCTCGAGGAAATGGTCACAGGCACAAGGCAGTCAGAGTTCAAGGAATGTCTGGATGATGCTCTTGGTGATACAGCTTAGTGCTGGACACTCCTGCAAGAGCAGGGAGTTGCACTGTATGACCCTTATGGGTTCCTTCCAATGTGAGATTTTCTGTGATTCTGCAATTCATGCTGTTTTTAATGACATAAATATTTGAATGAAGATGGGAAGTAGAAGGCTCGGGAGGTACCCAGAACTGCAGAACAACTTTTTAAGGTACAAGAGGTTGAAAGCAGCTGCAAATACCTCTTTATAACTATTTTTCAAAGAGAATTTGCTACAGAATTCTGTTTTCCAGCTTTGTATCTAAACAATTTCTCCACTATGTATTATATACAAGAAAACAGCAACTATGGAACTATTAACTTGTTAATAAACAGAGTGTGAGAATCCTCACCCTGGACCTGCAGATGCTGTATGAGGGCTGTGTAGCGGACTCCCTAGAGAAAGCATTTTATTCTATAATCCTGCTCTTATGACATTCCAGAGGAATAGCAATTTTGTCTTTTTACTGGAGTTGTTGAGCTTTGCTTTCTTCTCAGCCAACACTAACTGCCACTCACTTGAGTTGCATCACTCCTATTTCTTATGTTCAGGACAGGAATGAATTATTATATCTTACAAATTCATACATTTAGGGACAGAGGAGGAAAAATGGAAGAGGAAAAGAAGTAACAGTCTCACTACATTCTCTGTGGTATAATTTTGTATATTAATTCCCTCTCTACCTCTCTCCCTCTCTCCCCACTTCTGTAAAACACATGGTAAGGGCCATCACCATGCATGAAGAATCACCTAAATGGTATATTTGGTACAGCATTCTAGCACTATGCTGTGCAGTAACACAGAATCTCTAAATTGCAGCATTATGGATTGCACTCTGCAGCTTATCACAGATTGATTTCATTTGTTATTTTTCCAAGTTTCTCTTCAATAAGAAATAAAATCTTAGAAGCATTACCTGTAATTGCTATTTAAGATTTTTCAATTGACACCATACTCTTAGCTGAGTCAATTAGCTGTATGGGGTAAAACTTCAGCAGGTGTAGATGTAATTTCATTGGCTTTACTCAAGTTGAAACAATGACAACTAGGTGAAGATCTGTCTCATAAACCAATAAAATTTTGAATAATTATTTTTCTGAGTTTTGTGGTGAAGCTTATCCACATTTTTTTTCCAGAGAATTCCTTCTGTGGCTGCTAATTTCTTATATATCTTATACATATGTTCCTGTATGTCTCTGTGGATAAGGTGCTGAAGTATTTGCCAAATGGTAAGCCAGTCAAGATTTTTAATGCTGAATATATGCAGTTCTGTACAACAAACACATCAATAAAAATCTCTTTAGTAATTGAAATTGTGTAGATATTCCAAAAAAATAACAGTATATATAAAGTCAGAGATAGCATAGCTTTTTTCAAGTTTTGGACAAGTCTTATTCACCCTCATCTAATTTATTATTTGCTCTAGTCCAATGCAGCTGTTGGTGCCACCATATGATACAAGATTATGAAGGCATTAATAGGATGGTCTGGGAAAAATGACAATAGAATAAATCTGCTGTTTTTCACAAACAAGGCTTTGCAGGGCCAGTGCAGACTTTAGTCTTGTAGCCCAGTCAATACAGTGGTGCCATTGCTTATAGCAGGAATGCAAGTAGGGCCAAAGAAAGGAGGAGATATTGGAAGGTTTGTGCACACCTCACTTTAACTGCATGAGTTTTGAACAATAAGTATTCTTATCATTGTTGATGGATTAAGTTATTAGTTAGCTAAATTAGACTAATAATAAATTATTGGCTTGTATACCAAGTTTGGTCCTTTTGCCTACAGTAAGATTTTAAGTACAAAAAAAAAAAAAAAATAAATACAAGAAAAAGAAAAAAGAAAAAAGAAAAAAAATTAGGAAACCTAACCTCTAATTCAGAGGCAAGAAATTGAGAGCACAATGCACCAAGTAGGTAGAGCTGGGGATTTTAAAATTTCTTTCCTGCAAATAGTTAGGTTTAACCTTAATTTGGTTTCCACTGGAAAATATGCAGATTTAATGCAATAGTTCCAGATTTGTTAAGGAAGAGAGAAAAATTGCCAAGTCATAAAAATAACTCACATTACATGGAATAAATATTTTGCACACATTGTAAAGAGAGGAAACCCAGAGTCTTAAATTACTTCTTCACTTACCTCAAGCTAATATTTGTGCAAATCTTTTATGACTCTAGCAACTGCAAGCATTCACCAAACACTGTAGTTACCCTGCTCAGTGACCATATAATTATTGATGGTTAATCCCAAGAGATGCTCTTAAACATATGTTTAGCATTTTGAACTCTGAACTATTCTGCTGCTTTCTTGTACTTGAAAGGCTGATCCCCAGTGCCACTGAAATGCCACCCTTCAGTGCTCTTTTCACTCAGTGTTTTTACCTTTTCACCTCCATTTTTCCTTTTGAAACCTTGAGCCAACAATTGTTTCTCCCTCAATAAGGGCATTTTTGTTTGTCTTTTCTTCTCTTGTGGGGATCCAGCTCACATGCTTTCTCACACCTTGGCAACACTATTGTCAGTTTCCTCCAGTCTCCTGTACTTCCCTGGACCATGGAGCACAGGTAGTTCAGCCCCTGGCTTAGGGTTGGCGGACCTCACTTAGTTATCCTTCAATCCACTTGTGTTGAATTCCAAGATGTAGGATCAAATATCCATTTTGCTTTGTTAGACTTGAGACTTTGTCTTGCCTTTTCTGTGAGACATACATATTGAGTAAGTAGCATGTATAGAAATAACTCTTCCCCCTCTTGGCTTTTGAAGCTCCACAGTTGTGAAACCTGGCTGCAGGCACCACCTCATTTCAAAGCTGAGCATCCCTGTGGGATGTGACCTTTTTGACCTTTACTGCTTTTGAGCTCAGGCCACTCTTTGGCTGACTCACTGAGAGTCACCTCAGGGGCTGGCACCAACAGGCTGTAGGCAGAGCTGTGACACCCAGCCTGCCTTGAGATCCCCATAGGCTGCAACACCCCAGAGCACTCAGCACAGCAACCCACCACCCTTCCCTGGAGATTGTAACCCTGAATTAAGTACATAATTAACTAAATGAGCATATTAGTAATCATCTGGGTATGGAGGAGTCTCACTTTCAGCATGCAAATGCAGATAATATTATATACATGTGTTCTGACACACGCATTTAATGGCATTTGTGCCTACAGAGTTAATGATTTTGATCCAGTGTTAGCTGTGCTATAACACAGACATAATAGAGAAATATTTCAGGAAATAGCAGGAGGTTTCCAATTCAAACTAAATTAGAATTATAAGACTGCCATGATCTTTGTGGAGCTTTGGCTGCTTTATTAAGTACCCACTTAAACTTACACCAGACTAATAATGTATTTGCTCAGCCTGAGAGTCTCCACAATGAGGAAAAAATACATTACAAAAATCTTTGTCTTAATTTATTCTAACAATTTTAAAAAACTGCTGGAATCTCACAGGTATGATCCCAAATAAATTGCTGAGTCTGCCTCTGCTAGTAATGCAACGGAGATGCTTTAAAATATAGATTTAATTTAGGGCTTCAGTTGGCCACAACACAGTTTTAATTTTTTGGGTTAAAAGGGAGGACTAAATTTCATACTGTGACTGAGAAGAGATGTTTGAGCAGCTTATTCTGTGTTCATTAGGACTCATCCATGGAAAGTAATAAAACTCTATCACTGCACTGACGGAGATGGGAAGGGCTGCCATAGCCTGATTTGTTGGGCAATGAAAACAAATCTTCTTCCAGAGCTTCTAGCTCTGTGCTATATTTTTTGGAAGAAACTATATTTGTCTTTTTTGACAAGCCAAAATTCTTTTGGGTAACACTTCAGTGAAAATGTGAAAATAGTTGTGTAAAAACTCAGAAAATTCCAAGAAGAATAGTATAAATATTAGGCTTGGGGAAAATATTTCAGTCTTTTCATCACAATTTTCTCTAAGTCTGGTCATATAGGATAAATGTAGAATAACTTAAGTACAAATAATATGAAACTGAAAATAAAAAATTAAAAGTTTTAAAAATATTTTGAGTTTATTTCTTTTGGATTCCTTAATTAACATTATTTTTGGAGTATTGAATCTTTTGTCCTGGCTTGGGATTGTAGATGATTTTAGAATCTCACAATTTTTCCACTTGATTTCTCTTTCATCTGTTGCTCCTGTGGCCTGAACATATCTCCTTTGTTATTAGATTCTGTTGTCTATTTGATATGAGTTTAGTGGATGCTCATCTGATTTCTGTTTCATTAAAAGTCTTTCTTCATTACGACTTCCTTTTAGAGAAGAGCTTATAACACTCAGGGATATAAACTTAATGATATCAAAAGCTTCTTAGAAGGCGCTTGGAAGAGAAAAAATAAGCGGGAAGCAAGGCAAGGTGAAAATTCAATTCAATATCAAAGTGTACAAAGTCAAGAATTTAAGGACAATAGAAATTACTGCTGTAAAATGGTAGGTTATTTTTGGAAACAATATACAAAGAGAAAATGAGTTGATCAGTAGATCATTGTATAGAGATACAGGAGTATCAAAGTTACAGTTCAAGGCACCAAGGAGACCTCAAATTGGTCTTTGCTGCTGGCACTCAAGAAGGATGAGTTATACCCTAAGAGTCTGAGGAAGAACTATGAGGGTGATCAGAATAGAGATGACACTGCAATGTCTCTTTTAATTTAGCAAAATGAAAAGTATACGTGGGTTAGAGCTTGATATTAGTTGGTTCATCAAAATGAGCACTATTAGCAAAAAGAGCTCTTTGAGTTAAAAGACGTACAAACAAATGTACCTGAACTGTCTATGAATAAATTTTATTTGGACTTCTGAAACTTCTCACATCATCAAGGCACTAAAGGAGTGGAGCAATGTCTCTCTGGCCTGAATTGGAGTTCCACATAAGGAGTAACAGTGTGTAATTTTGTCACTTGAAAAGGAAATCTGATCCAGGATGGTTTTTGTCTCTTTTGTCTCAATCCTTTTGTTCTACAACATAGAATGCTTTGGTCTCTTACTTTATTGCAGCGACAACACATAGATACTCCCTTCTTGAAGTGACCATTTATATGTGTGTATGTGGGGGGGGTTTCTTCTTAAAGACACATCACACCTTCATAGGTGTCTTCATCTTCTCAGTACTTGGCAGCTGCAGTGAAAAGTAAGTATTATCAGTCTTTCATTTTTTTTGGCCAGAAGGAGACCAGAAATGAAGGAGATTCTGCTCCTCTCTGGATGCAGTGTTTACTGAAGTCTACAGAAAGTCCCCTCTTTCTGCTCACTGTACATGGCACTGTGTAACAAGAGAGAGTTTCCAAGCTCTTTCCCTCAGAAATGCAAGGAGCCACCACTCAGCCCAACTCAGCTTTCTTGTCGTGTGTTGCTTCTCTACAGGTTTTCTGGGAGAAAGAGAAAATGAAGGTGGAAAGTGGCATGGCTTGTTGCTAACAAGAGTACTATGCATAAAATGGTGAAGTGGGGGCTGGTGTCCCCAGATTTTATATGTTGATTTTTTGTAACTTCAAAACACTTAATGATACATCACTTTTTTGTAAAAGACTTATTTTGGCATATTTAGTGAGGTGAATTTTAGAGAAACATTGTTTCTGAGTCTCATAATTCAGGAAAAAGAAAAGAAAGCAAAGAAGGATATTATAGTACTCTAGAGTTTAAAGTACTATTTGACACATGTGTATGTTCTAGCTAATCTTTTTAAAACCTCATAATTTTTAAAGCCACACTAATGATTTTTAACTTGAATGCCCTATGCAACTTGCTTTCTGCTGTGCTAAGCAAGCAGGCTCCACTGGCCCATGAAGGAAACAGATGAGAATAGAAATGTACGAGCATGTTTTAAAATGCAGCCTGAGTAAGGGAAGAGTTCCTCCCTGTGATTGCCATCAGTGACACAAACAACTCAAGATAGAAGAACATCTGGAGGCTGTCTCCAGTAATCAGGTATTCTCTGGCAGCTGGTAAGATAACTCCCACTGAGAAACAAATGAAAGCTATGTCAGGCACATATTCTTGGCAATTAATATCACAGGATTAGATGGCAAGAACTACTGATTTCGCTTCCTTTATTTCATGGCAGAGGTATCCAAAAGTGAATAATGCACACCTCCCTATCACTGTGGCAAGATAATTACAAGCTGATTACTCATTTGGTTTGGCCACATGAAGAGTTGTTAAATACTACTGAGAAGGCAACATTTCCTACTGACAATTCAGTCTTTTTATTTCTTAATATAGTGAACTTCAAGAAGTTCAGACTGTGTTTAAGTAAACAGTTTTGCATTTTTCACCTGTAACTGGCTTTGAGAAGAATTACTACCTCCATGCTAACAAATGTGCTAAAAAGAGTTGTAAACTCCGTAAAAATTGTGTGTCACTCATACTTTGATGTTTTATGGCAGGAAATGCCATAAAACACATAGTCTAAAGCAGCCCTGTTAATTTGATAGTTATGCATTTGATAGTTATGCACCACATCATAAAATAATTTATATTGGAAGGGAGCTCAGGTGGTCTCCACCTTCCCCAACATTCAAAGGAGGTTGCTCAGGATTTTATTCTTTTGCTCAGGGAAAACTGTCAGGACTGGAGGAAGTGCAGGCTGTCGTACAGCCTAACCATCTTCATCTGGATGGCTTTTCTCCTTTTCCACACAGTTTCATTTGCAAAATCTTGGATTCCTTAGATGAATACCAGTGCATAAAATTACAAAATGTTGAAAGTTGAAATGCTCTGAAAATATTTATGTGTGCTTTAATAGTGTAAAATTTATTGACCTGAATCAAACAACACACTATATAAAAATATTTCTATGGTTTTTGGAAATGCTTTCTTTTTTGTCTGTTGCGGAATTTGAATGCAATATTTTCTTCAACTTTGGACACCATTTACAAATTGTACACATTCCTGTAGCAGAATCATTGCTTTTGACCCAACTTCTCTGAGTATTTAGGAATAATATCAGAAAGATACTTTACATAAGTAACAAAAGCTTTATGTCTCCAGACTCACTCACTGGGTTTGAAAATTTAAGTAGTTGGAAAATATAGTGTGTCAGTTAGTGGGACTACTGGAGTCGCATTCCACCCAATCTGTTTTCTTTAGGTTTTTAGGAAGGGTTTTTTTGAGGGTGGTTTTGTTTGCTTTTTGTTTGGCATGATAAAACTCATATTTTTAAACATTTCTAAATTTTTTAGCTACTTTTCATAATATGAGGTTGTCATTTAAGCTGGAGTAGTACAGAAACAAAAAAAAAACCACCTCCAAATGAAACCAAGAAAATAATCCTTCACCCTGAAATGAGCTTAATTTAAAGAAATATAATAATTTATTGATTGTCCCATTTTTGTGGAGGTGTAATCAATGGATGTCATTTTGCAGAAAGGGTACAAGATGTTTTTTGTATACCATGCATTTAGTTGCAATCCATTGAAAACCGTCTCAGGAAGACAGTATTTCAAGTCTTGTGCAGCATATAATCATTATTTTAAAAAGGATTCATCATACTGCTTGGATGAAAAATTCACACCAAACAGACAGTATTTAATGAGTAAATCAATAATGCTCATTTCAGGAAAAAATTAGGTATGGAATATAGCTAGGGAAGATAATAAAGCAAGATCAAATACTAAACCTCAGAACTGATGACCCATTAGGGATAATACAATTTACTTCAGTTTCAAGCTGAAGTATATTAGCAAACTTACATCATAAAATTTGCTGTGTAAATGCAAATTCAATCTAATTTCTCATATGATTAAAGCTCAGAGAGAAAGGAATTCTATTATAGTGTTAAATAACAGTACATCAGTGAATTACACTGAATAAGAATAAGCATAAAATGATGCTTATTATTAATAAACTGCTGTATAAATATATCTTATTGGTCAGAGAGAAATATGCAGGTCTGTTCTCAAACACAGTTCTGTTCAAAGATATGCTTGGTTTGATTTAGCTTAGAAATGCACTTTGTTGCAAACGCCAGCTTTTTTCTGTGTTTATCTCTGTTTTTTCTCATCTGTGTTGCAGTAAACAAACCTTAGAGAACTATAATTTGGGAAAGTTGGAAATAGAAGTTTCATTTCACAGGGGATTCTTCCCAGACAGCCTAAAATGCTAAAATTCTATCACCTCCATGAACATAAAAAACCCCAAAACAGAGTAAGAGCAGTGAAACTTCCCATGTCCCTTAATTAAATACCATTAAAATCATCGGGTAACAGGGGCATTTTTATATGAGAAGAAAGCTGTTTTAGTCTTCCAGTCATAAAGAAGGCTCATCCTGACAGAAAAACTATCCAACACACAGCTTGACTGTGCAGGGCATGATAGACAGGACTGGCTGCTATACTTTCATATTCACACTTCCTGTGCCTTATGAGTGATTTCTTAAATAGCTCCAAGCAAAATCTAATTTTATTTTATATGGTTGTGCACATATCTGCTGCTCCTTTGTGCTATCACTTGAGGGTCAGCTGAGAGACACAGTTAGAAAAATCTTTTTGTAGTGAAAAAAATCCCCCAATCAGTACATGAGTAGGGAAGAGTTTGAATCTCTTCTGAATCCCTGGAGATCCATTCAGCTTAAGAAATACAAGAAGGTACTGATATGTCTCACAGGGAACATAATAAATGCTGCCAGCATAATTCATTAAAAAAATGTTATGTAAATGATATTCTGTGTTTGGCAGCATTACCAGCTGCTGATGAAGCATAAGGGCTCAACTGTTATATACCTGTAACTGTGTTTCCTGAGCATGGTAAATATTTATGAGGATCATTTTTAGACCATCTGCATTTTGCCCAGCACTGCATTAATATCTAGATGTCCCAGCTAAAGTCATTGATCCACTTGTGATTTTTCTATTTCCTTTACTATTCTTAAGAGGATGCCCACAAAGGTAAAATGCATGCAAGGGTGCCATCCTTCTGCATGCATGAATATTCAGATGTTTGACCCTTCATGTTGGGAACCCCCAACCTTTTTGTCATTGCCCTGTGGTCAGGTTATTGAAGGCTGTCTTAGACTCTGGTTCCATTTTCAGAGGTGTGGGCTAACTTTGAAAAGGCAAAGGGGAGAGGAACACTATCACACTAGGAAATTAAGTGTAAGAAATGTGTTTTGTTTCATAAAAACTCCTTGGATTGGAAGAAAAACCAGTTGGTCTTATATTCCTATCTTATTGTTAGAAATCAAATTCTGGCTGAGGTTTTAAGTTTTCAAGGACTTTCGTCCTTGTCAGTACCATGATTTTGTTTTAGGGAAGGCAAAGCAAAGTTATTCAGATAATTCTGAATATCTGTGGTGGAGCTGGTATCTCAACACAAGCCACAGTCTGGGAGGATAAAGAAGAGGTGAGTGCCCTATTTTCAGTTAAAACAGTATCTCTTGAAGGTTAGACAAGAATAATAGCTTTGTTTTCTGTAGTCTCTTCTTTTTGTCTATTATGAAATACAAAACCCATAAGAGGATCAAAGTAAATATTACAAAATTCCAAGTGTAATTGAATGAGTTGGTGGAAATCAAAATATAGAAGATAAACCCATTTACTCTTCTGTACATATTACAGTTGTATGCAACATTTATAAACAAATGTAATAGGAAATATTTTTCTATTGTATCTCAGATATACTATTTGTTTATTTTCTCCCATCATCAATTGTTGCTCCAAGCTAATCCGGTTATTGCAGTTTTGTGTAAAGTATTGCATTTTCTATTTTGGCACACTTCAAATGATTTTTCTGATATCGTTTACACAGAAATATTTCAAGATTTGAAGAATCTTGGAATAAATTATGCTTTTTTTAGTAGGATGTGATACTATGCAGATAATTTTTATGTGGAAAACAAGTAATACAAGTGTGGGGTTTGAGTGGCTGCAAAATTTACACAATAAATAGCAAGTTTTCTTTATAAATAACAGTAGAGGGTTGTCCTGGAAATTCTTCTAGGTATTAATTATTGTAATAATTGCTCACTTGAAGAAGTCATTAGGTGATGGACAACCTGTAGTTATGTTGTACAACCATGACAGGGGAGCCTGAAAGGATTAATTACAGCACGCTATAGAAGCAACGGCATCTTGAGTATTGCAGAAAAGTATGATCATGTTTATAGTAGGCTCTTTTCCTTTTTGCTTGTATTATTCTAACATGTAAGTTATTCTCTGTAAAATGCAAAGGAAAACTCCCTTTTTAGTAAAATAGACTTTTAAGCCTTTTAACTGGTAAACTCCCTTTATTCTAACTGGTGTTATAATCATTGTCTGTGTCTGTGCACTCCCTGGTAATATTTTCAAAGCTGCATCTCATGCCATAATTTCAGATGCCAGCTGTCCTCTGTACTTGAGCTCATCTCTGTCTTTTATCGTAACTTCCTTAGATCCTTCCTTACGGTTCCAGGGATTGAAGAGGTCCTGGAAAAACCCTATCCAAATGCAGCCAAGCAATGAATGGGTGTGAAAAGCAGTACAGATCATGCATGCTAGAAATATGGGGTCTGGAATATTTATAACCCTCCTTCATGGAGAATTTTACAGTGTTCAAACAGTAGAGGCACCAGTCAGAAACAAAAAAAGCTTTTTGCTCATAAATTGCAAAAATCTGTTCTGAACATTTTTAGTTCACAGTGTCCATGCTCTTTTTATGAGATTTTAAAAGATCTGACTGTTGATACTATATTGATAATGTGAAACTAAGGGCTGGACTCTCCAATGTAACTTCTTATAGCTCCTGTAAATATCAGTGAAACTCTTTGTGACACAGAAGAATGAAAGACAGGAGGTTTTCACCGCCATTTAGTGAATTATTTGAAGAAGTCTGGAGGTATTTTTCTCAAACCAGCTCTGGCATCTCTGAGGCTCTGCTAATGAGAATGAGTCCTTACTCATCATGAATGGTAAGAGGAGTTTCATTCATTACACCTGGTAAGAGGTAGAAGGTCAAACTACTCAAGAACGTTTTAACTTTCATCTTTGTTCTTCTTGGTGCAACTTTTCTTCACTGATTAAAAATAATATGAGTCCAATAAGAGGTGTGTTTAGGGGTTTTTTTAATATCTAGATTGGTTTTCATCAGTTTTATCAATATTTTTTAAAGACTGAGATTCCCTTAAAACAAGTGGAACATGAGAATAGTATCTATCATTCACAGTTATCAATGATTTACACATCTGCATGTGGATTAATATAAAAGCATACTTAAATTTTAGCTGTTCTTTAATTCATAACAAAGCAAAAGGCTTGAAAATTCAATTCAGATAAATAACTTACTAAGTGTTTTAGAATATTATATTTACTTCCTAAGTATTTTTCCACAGTTCTTTACATCTTACTTTTGTTTTTCAATGGACATCTTTCAAAGGTCTACTATGTTTAACTCAGAATTTATGGCAGTTGTCATTAAAGGAAAAGACTCTGCATAGTCATTTAAGAGTAGCAAGTGATCATTTGAAATAAAGGTGATTTGGCATAAAAATATGACTACCATTTAGTTATTTAAAAGCTGTTAAAATTGATCTTCTCATGAGAAAAGTTTTCATGTCTCTCAATTACTAGCTTTTAGTCAAAAAAATCCATCATTGAAAATTATTGGAAGTTTCTATTTTCAGCACAAAATGCAAATTTTTATTCATAAAGACAAAAGAAATGGCAAAATGACCATTCTGAAATATCTTATCTGCATTCCCCTTATGCTGTACTTAACCTGAAAACTGGAATATTAGTTTAGGAAGGTCAACATTTTTATTAATTTCCTGCATTTAGCTCAATATCAGGCACAATATGATGCACTATTTTAGATTTGTAGTGGTAGGAAAACATGCTTATAATCTGCATTTTTATTTGCACAGATAAAATCTTAATGACATAATCAGCATTCAGCTGTTTGCTACCACATACCTCTTCCCATCCATTAAGTGAGACCCCAGCCAATGAACTAGAGATCAGTAATAAGGAGGAGTCAGAAATGTTAGCTGAATGCTCCTCAAAGTCACACAGAGAACACAATCTTTAAAAATAAATCTTTAAAAAATAAATAAATCTTAGGAAAAAAATCTTAAAAAATCAATAATTTTAAAGTATTTTTTTTAATTTTTTTTTTTTTTTAATGTATGAGGGTCCCTAAGCTCTCTACATGGTTTTATGTAGAGGATTTAGGAACTACGTGTACAGCCTTTTGCTTTTTATGTCTCCACTTGGCTTGATAAGTTGTTGTTACACCATGGCAGGTCAATGCTTCAAAGAAGTACTGACATATTGTACTGCAAGTATAGCAAAATAATAAAATAAAGCCACCATACTAATTTTGACTTAAACTGACACAACCAGCTGATAAAGCATATACTATGTTGTAGTCCACCACATTTCTACAGCATGATTTCTCCAAACCAAGAAAGAAAGAAATGGTTGGAGTGGAACAATGTGCTTTTCTTCCATCCTTTGTCTGTTCTGGATAGAGTAATCCTTTAATTTTCTATCATTCATAAACCAGAATTTCTAATAAATATGAAGAGGATTTCCCTTTTACTATTCTACTCAGTATTTCAAGCTTCTATCACCTAAGTAGAGTCACACAAATATACAATAAAGATTAATTTTCTGATAAAACTCTATATTTTTACCAACATTCTGAAACAATTTGTTATTCTCTGTGTAAAAACTTTGAGAACTAATGAGCTCATTTACTATTGTTCGTATTCTATCAGAGTCCTATTGTTGTCAGGCATTAAATAATACGCTATTAAAATAATATTTTTTACAGATTCACATGCCCACTGTAGAAAAGCTTCTTTTAATGCATAATGTCTTCCTATCAATGCTAAAATAAGTTAAATAGTCTGATTTTCCTATTTTCTGATTACTTTCAGAAATTAGTTTTAGCGTGTGTCATAAGTAAATGAAATATTTATAGCTTGCTGGGAATATGTCTCTCCAGGATGAATATGTGTGAGACTATGGGAGGAGAAGATGAGAAGATTAATATAAAGACTTTCTAATAAACTAAAAATTAATGAGTTCACACACTCCTCCATTCTGTACCTGTGGAAAGATGATTCAAAGCTACAAATGTGGGCATGTGGTTTAAAACATGTTGAGTAATGTGAAAGGGCAGATGGGGGAGCTGTGTAACAGAGCAAGGTCAGGGCCTTGGGATGGTGTGAAAAGGAGCTGTGGATGATGGTGAAGTAGAGGCTTAGGTCAGTGCTTGGGTTCTTCTTCAAGTGGGGGAACATCTGAATGAAACCAGGGATAAAATAAATGCTCATAAAAGCCACTCTCATTTCTAAGTCCTGTCACTTCCTTAATTATTATTTCAGGTAATTATTATTTTTTAAAAACCCCAAAAAACAAAACAAAACTGACCATTATCTGCCCTTTGGTTTCTCCTGAAGTAAAATGGGGCAAATATCTGCTTCCATTCTTAATTCTCCCAGGGTGGCAGAGTAAGTTGCTGTCAACAGTCCATTGTGATGATCTCAAACACAAGGTGACATGAGATCTAATGCTGCATGTCATTTTTTATCAATAATGCAATACACTTTTAAGAATGGCCCTTAATTCTTTGTCTCCTGCACACTGCAAATTTATGTCTCAAATTTATGTCTTGGTGGTATAGAAGTGCAAGATCCTTCAGAAATCTGAATTTCTGAATAACATTGACAGTCTTTATCCTGATCCTTGATGAGAACAAATTAATTTTGAACTCATTTTCTCTTCCCACAAATCCACACAGTCTAGCTTGGTAATTAGATCAGAGATAGAATTATATTTAATTATTTTATCATAGCTGGGGGGGGGGAGGGTGTAGTGTGGTAGTACCATGTACTTCTAAGTACAGTTAGAGTAGAGGGAGAAATTATTGATCAGAATATGCACTATTGTAAATAACAAATTCCTGTTGGAAAGGGAAAGGTCACCATATGGTGCCATTGTCATGAGGCAAATATACACAATTCTTTATTTGTATATTTATTTAAATCTCACAGGGATTTTTGCTTTAATGAAAAACAGGATTCTTCAAGAAATTAAGACTGGATTCATAGACAGAACTGTCTGACTCCTGCTTCTGATTACCTGTGTGTCTGCTCTTGTACTGATACACAATTATCAGTTTAGGATGTTACCACATATTGATTTCTCTTCTCTTTAGGGAGGACTCTTTGGTAACAGGATAATGTTACTGTTGAAAAAGGAAAACACTATTATTAAATCTATAATGCCTAATTACACATTTTTCTGCACATACTGAAGACCAGTAACATTTGGCCATGGCTTATGTGTGCACAGGGCTCTGGCAGGTGCAAATGCTGGGGACATTGAAAGAAGAAGATAAGAAAGGACGGTGCCAGACCTGGACAAAATTGTAAAGTAGTAAAAGACCTAGTTCTGGCCATTACAGTGAAAGTACACAGAGATTTATAAGGGGACCTAATTTCACAACTGTCATGTTGCCTTTTTCACAGTCACACACAAGGATGACCCAGTTGTATCTCCAAGAAATGCTCTGAGCCATATTTTTCCCCTTCAGGATACCCTAACTGGAGAAAGTCCTTTTCTGCCTTTGTCTTTTCATGGTCTATTTGGAATGTCACAGTTCATGTGTCCCCCAGGTCCCCTCTGCACAGCTCCCCGTGTCTACTGGCCTTCTCAAGCACTGAGTCCCTCCAGGTGCCCCACAGCAAGGAAGCCCAGGGTGAGCCCACTCACAGTTTTCCTTGGATTTTCTATGTATGTTAAAGCAGAGCTTTACATAACTTCCCAGGTTATCTTTAACTTCCCAGTTTAACCCTGAATAAAAATTAATGATAAAGAAATAAAATATTTTATTAAGTGAGCCTTAAGGCCAGGCTTTGAACTGAAACAGGAGAAACAAAGAGTTAGTGATTTGAATAAGCACCTGACTGCTTCTCTGTAGTTTCCCTTACAGATTAGTTCCCAAATTCCTGGGTGTTGCAACTAAGGGTGTGAGTTTGCAATAGCTTTTCTCCATTTGAGAGATGCACTCCACTCCAGACTGCCTTGATCTCTCCCTGGTTTCTTCCCCATAATGTGGCAGTTTGTAGGTGGGAAGATTTGCCTCCCATGTCCAATTCCTGGGGACGGATTAGGGAGGCTAAACTTCCAGTGTATCCAGGCATCACAGCTGATTTTAAATGTTTTCCTGCACCAATCCCATAAAGTAGTTCCTGCAGGGAGAGGCATCCTTCATCTCCATGACACAGGTGTGTCATACTGCAGTAGGTGATTGTCTCCAGCAGCTTCAGCCTGCAGAACATAGGTACCTAAAAGCTGTTTCTGTGATAAACATAAGTCTAATTGAACAGAAAATAATTTCTACTTTCCTGTTAAAAAAAGTAATTTTTTTTTAAATTTGGGAGAGAAACATTTCATTCAAACATCAGTTCAGCATTTGACTGTAACGTATTTGTTTTAGTGGCTAAACAACTGCATTTGCTTTTACTCAAATAGCTGACCCCATACGTTTCAGAGATGAATTAAGATTGTTGGATTTCTGAGGCTTTTAAGGTTCACTGGGATAACAACCTCCATAAAATGACATTTACAGACTAGATAAGCATAATTCTTTTATAAGCAGTCACTTAGAAAGTGGTGCTTAAATACCAGTTTGCTAAAGAGGACAACAACAATTCTAAAATTCAGGGAATATAAAAAAAATACAAGAGTAATTTATGGTTGAATTCAATTAACAAATAAAGTTAGTTTTTTCAAATTTCTGTAAAAAAATAACTTTTGCTTTGATTGCCAAGGACAGTGACTTCTAAAAGACAACAAAGGCCATAGGCATCTCAGTTAATTCACAATCACAGATTCCCTGCATTTCACAGATCCATAACAGGTTTGTATATTTTTTTTCTTAACAGCGATGTGAAGTTTAGAATTTCCAATTCATCTTAGAATCTGCATCAATGTAGATCTTCTGTAGTGAATTAATGATGGAAAAATCCTTGTCTACCTGTCAGTGAGTACAGATTCACTATATTTGGTGCAATTTGCCTGTAACAAACATCATAAGAAACTGTGATAGGCCCTTATTACTGGTCAGGGTGTTATCTCTGGTGTTCCATACTCTACTGCAATGGTATATAAACATCATACAAACATTTGCAAGCAGATGGCTTTTCTCTAGTGAACTTTCCTTCTTCATCCCTGTTTCCTTTGCTTTCTCCTTCAATTCACACGTTTATCTGTGCCCATGCTTCTTGTCCACTCCAACAGTTTCCCTGTACAGGTCATTCTGCCTGGTATTGTCCTTTCCTGATTCTTCCTCTGCCTCTCACATATTCCCTACATTCCTTAATTTTCATTGTTCCTTCTCTCTAATCTTAGCCCTCAAAATTTCTGGCTTTTTTAACTTGTTCTTTTTAATGTAGGCCTTAAATGAAGTAAAGTGACATAAAGTAAATTAAATTGAAAAAGTAAAGTAAAGTAAATTATCACAACTGTCTCTATATTACTGAGCTGATTATCAGAAGGCTGCATCTAGTTCTTATATACACATGGAAAAATAGGAGTGAGAAGAGGGAAAACCAAACCATTAGAAGGTTCCCTATCCCCACCCTATCATGGAGAGCATTTATCTTTAACTGTAAATAGTTATTTATTATAGCAGAGGTTCAACAAATGGAAATAGAAATCTGCAGCCAGAGCATCCATTTCAGAAGTGAGGTTAGTTAGCTGCTCCAGAAACTCACTTTTTGTAATTTCTCCCTAATACATCAAGTTGATATAAATTAGATTTCTCTTACACTGGTGATCACTCAAAGATGAAACAGTGAGAGGAAAACTCAGAGGGATTTTGTAAGGAGACTTTATAATATGATTGAGTGTCCTTTAATAACCAAATGACTATACATGAATTCCCTTTCCATGTCATTTTCAGTGACTGGCAACAGAAATAACAAAGCCTTCTATTATTGTAATTAAAACATTAAATATGTAGTTAAAAATATATTCATTTTCAATCAAAGCAACAGAAGCCAAATTTTCCACCAGTTACAAAATAATTTTAGAATGCTGCAATGGGGAAAAAGACTTTGCCTTTGAATAACAGATAGTGAGATCTGCACTAACTGATCCAGTTTTTCCTGACCTTAAAGTAAGGCAAATAAATTATGTTTGTTCTTAGCCCTTTTTGAGGCAATATAAGAAAAAAAAATTGGAGAAAAAACCTCAAACATATGAATCTAGAATTAAGATATTTTCATCTTAAAAGTAAAGCCTAAACATAGTATAAATAAAAAATCAATGGATCAAGCCTGCCAGATTCCCATTAAAAGCCAATTTTCTCTAACTAATGGGTCACTGAGAATGTAGGTTATAGATTAGTGAGTTTGAGTCCATCTGTGTTAATCCACAGTGACAGAAAATGTGCTTAAGTACCTTCTATTAGCCCAATCAAAAAATTCCTGAAGCAAACACTTCATTTCAAGCATGGCTATAGCTTTTATTTCTTTTATTGGGACTTAGGCGTATAAATGATATTTAGAATGCATTTAATTAACTTGCAAATGTTTGTATCTTTTTATCCTTTTCTTTGCTAAAGTCAACAAGTGTTGCCTCTAATTTTGTCTGCCTGATTTAATTTCAAATGTTGATAAATGTTTTTAGTCTAGCAAAACATCATGATATATGAAGACCTTAATATCTTTATTTGATTTTTAATTATTAGAAAATACAAAATTTCTAGAAAGTTTCTTGCATTTTTTATTTAAAAGGATTGTAGAAATTTTAAAAAAAAGTTTTACTCAAAAGTAGCTTGTTTTGCTAAAGATTTTGCTAGTGATATTCACAAGATTAATTTGCTTTTCAAAACAGACAAATACAAATTTACACATTACAAAGAAATGGAAAACTTTTTATCATCATTAAGAATCTGATATCGGATGATGACTGAATTTTATCACACAAACTCTCAGTGGCAAAGAATTCCATGAATTTGATGATGATCACAGGGCTACAGCGCTCCTCCTATGAAGACAGGCTCACAAAATTGGGGTAATTAGCTAATCAATACCTTTCAGACACAATCAGACTCTACAGTCATATATTTAATAAAAAATAGTTATTCACTAGAACTTCGCTTAACTTATTTAGTTTTTTTTCAAAAATATTACCCTTTTGCTGGTTTTATACTTTCTGAACAAGATCTTAATCCCAGTTTAGTCGTCAAGTCTATAGGTTTACATATGCAAGTTAAAATGTTTGTTAAATGTGTCCTTTAGGTCCATTGAAGACAGAAGGATTATTTCAAAGGAAGTGTGCTCCAACTCCTGCGGTATGATAGATACTGTCCTTCAAGGAGTTCTTCTCCAAAGAGGTCAGATGAATTCCTAGAGCCTGGTGAAAACATTTATGAAACAACTTTTAAAAACTCACTAAAAGGTTCAGAAATCTTGTCCTAATGTATCCTGCCTGCTGGGAAGGGGATAGAAGTTATGCAGTGTGTTAATTTGTTATGTAGAAGAGAAATGACACAGTGAAAATTGGAAGTCTTTTTACATCAAGTGAAATGTGGGCTTTGTTCAAAGATACATTACAGCTACCCGCTGAGTACAGGGAGATATCTTACTGCATGAAATTTCGGTGCAATATGTTGATTTCTGAGTATCTTGCCACAAACTACTAATTAATATAAAATGAAAGACTCTCTCAATCTGTAATAGACTAAAAAAAGCCCACTAAAATTACTGCTGAATGGCATTTCAAAGATGATAATTTATTTTTGCCCTGAACAAGATACTTAAAACATTTTCAAGGACATCACGTCTTTAGCCTTTAAAATATCAACTAATTATCAAATCAATGATCATTTGGGAGAAAGTAATGAAGTATGGAAAATAACCACTTGAAATTATATAAGTCATTACTGCAAAGTATTTAAAACTGGTAAGTCATTAGCAAAGAGATTTAGTATGTAGGTATTAAATGCCTTAAAATTTTATAAAAAAGATAAATTGCGTTTTAATTGTCATAATTTTCTATAAAATAAGCAACTTGCCCTTTTAAGTTCTTTATACTATCTAATGCTTGTTTATTTTTCTAAGGAAATATTAATTAATTTATTCAAATTATTTTCAGCTTTTTAAAATGGTTCATACCATCTTAACATCAAATATAGGGAGGTATTTGAAATCTCAGTGAGCAGAATGACTGAAAGCTTGAGTGGAAATACTTAATTATATGCTTAACTCGTGATTACTCATGAATAATCAGCCCCTAGGAGTTCAGTAACTGCACAAGTATTTCCAGGATTGGGAACTTGTTTATCGTATTTTAGTATTTTTATTAGTTTAATAAACCATGGATTTACTGTATCAATGGTTTGCTACACGTTTCAAACCAACTTTTCTCTTGTTCCTTTTTGCAAAGAGTTTATTCATGTTTTCTCACAAATGCACACATGTGGAGATAGGGAATGACGAGGAGAAGGCAGAGGCAAAACAGTTTCTAGGACCTTACTTTGTTATGGTCTTTCCTCTTTTTTTTTTTGACCCCCCAAGGAATTTCTCACCCATAGAATCTCTAGATAAAGTGATCAGTGCTTACACCTCAGGGATTTGCCTGAAGTCCAACCTATTTGCGGTGCTTCTAGAAGTGTAAAAACTGAGCTAAGCACTTGCCAAAGACAGGTAGAGACTCCTTTGTGCTCTGAATCATTTTATTATTAGAAAAAAAAAAAGTATGTTCTACTGTCTCCCAATTTATCTACTTATGCTGTGGAGAAATCCTTCTCTTTTTATGGGAAATCAGGAAGTTAAAATTCTTCTTACAGAACATAACACACAGTGACACAAACAACTTTCAGGTCCTTATGAAAGATATTTCATCTAAGATCTCATCCTGATTTGGGTAGAAAGGTTTTTCTCAAACCCCAACTAAGCTCTGTATACCACTTGGATATATCCTCCATATTTAGTATGTAACAGGTATATGATAGATAAATTATACACCCTTTTATAAGAGAATTTTAAATGCATACTATGCATAATCCATAATTTTACCAACTTTGATAGAAATTTTGAGGGTGCAGACAATAAGGAAAATCTGATTTAACATTTTAGACAAGAGAAGCAATTGGGATACTGGCAAAATTTGCTGTCATATTAAAACAAAATGTCTTTTGTGTCACAGAACTAAATGAGGAAAAAAATTTTTCCCTAGGCCTCCCTGCCTTTTTGTCCAACACTGCTAGTTTTCTGCTTCTCAATCCCACTTCGTATCTTGAGTTCTGCTTAAGATCCATAGGAGAGAGAGAGTCTTAAAATATTTAAATTAAAACATATATTCTGTGTATCTTGCATGTGAGGAGAAGCCTTTGTGTGATCTGTCCAGACGACCTGATCAGAACCGTATTTGAAGCTTCCCAAAGCAATTAACAAATTTCTCTGTGAGTGTGTAAAAAACCAATGAAAGAAAACATAGGTGCAGAAAGACCAAAAAGCTGGACTGTGTCAAGGCAACACAGCCACTCGTAAAGCTTGCACATTGTCATGTTGCCCCAGCAGGAAATGATTGTGTCTCCTACCCAGCAGCAGGGCATATCCAGGCATTCCTGCAGCGCATGGCTGCACCTCTCACCTCCTGCTGGCACCTCCCATCTACTTTTCCCCTATGGCTCTGATGAGGTAATAAGAAAACAGAAAAAAAAAAAATCCTTTATTCCACCAGACATTGACTAAGGATCTGAGTGGGCAATGAATGGGTTTATACTCAGCTTTTGAGAATTAAAGGGCTTGCTCCAGAAACGTCTGTCATAAACATGATGTGAATCCAGATCTTGTGGTCCCGATATTTCCGAGCCTGAGAATTGCTAGCTCTTCCAATGGTAGCTTTTCAACAGTTTTTCCTTTTCCCAAACAACTTTATGTAAATAACTACCTTTCCCATAACATTTTCAAGTAAACAATATTCCTTTGCCATAACAACCTCTCTCCCAGGTGTTGTTTGCTATTTCTGTTACTTAACCAATGGAGAGAGGTGTCAATCCTATGGACAAATAATGTGCCTTTTTTAGCACAGCATTTTATAAAAAGGCTGAATGAATAGTAAATAAAGCCTTCTGACTCTCTTCTGCCTTCTGACTGGAGTCAAGCTCTTTATTTCGTGTCCTACTGCAACAAGATCTCTCACTACCGTCCAGTGTTTTATAGTTTCTAATAGAAATTTTAAGGAAATCTTGTGTGATAATGTGCTGGTCACATTTACAACATCCTTACTAACAGTTCTAGGACTTTCTGGTAGCCATCCTGAAAGGAAAATACACCATGATTTCCCTGACAGATTGAGAACAAATCGAGTAGCATAAAATTTTCCCTTCCACAGTGTCAAAAAGTTTAATTACAAGAGGAAATGCCTAGCTTCACTCAGTGAATTGCTTGTTGCATGTGCTGATTCTGTAATTTAAAAAAAAAAAATCAATTTACATTGTATTTTATTTTATTATGTAGTAAGGAATGCATTAAAACCGTAGCTCCAAACTCAAATATCACAATAAAAACACCTACTATATAAAAGCAGCTCCTGGCTTTGCCTTATCTGAAGTTTGCTATTTGTATTTCAGTTATGTTGAGAACTTTTACTACTGCTGAGAAAAAAAAATTGGATAAACTGTTCATCCATACCTAGTAGCGCTCCTTTGACCTGATATTTTTTGGTTTCCAAACATAATGTTGCTTCTCTAGTGAACCTCAAATTACTTCCAACTTAAATTTACCTGAGTAAAATCCTTCAGCAGTAGCCAAGAGTGGATTCAGAGTAGATGGGAACCATCCATCAAAGTTATTATTCTATTCTATTCTATTCTATTCTATTCTATTCTATTCTATTCTATTCTATTCTATTCTATTCTATTCTATTCT